>UCOK01018645.1:119378-203752 GCA_900474325.1 Synergus umbraculus | reverse complement strand
ACTTATAGTTTTACAAAATATCGTCAAATTCTTTAAAATTATTGAAAATCTCTAGAAATTCCTTCACATTATTCAAAATCCCATGAAATCTGATTAAATCGCTTAAAATATCTGCAAATCCAATGAAATATCGTAAAATTCCTTGAAATTCCACAACCTATCGTTATATCCCTTAAAATTACTAAAAATCTTATGAAATTCCTTTCAATTTCACAAAATCAATTGATATCTCTTAAAATTACTCAAAATTCCATGAAATTCCGTAAAATCCCCTAACATTACTTATAGTTTTACAAAATATCGTCAAATTCTTTAAAATTATTGAAAATCTCTAGAAATTCCTTCACATTATTCAAAATCCCATGAAATCTGATTAAATCGCTTAAAATATCTTCAAATTCAATGAAATATCGTTAAATTCCTTGGAATTCCACAACCTATCGTTATATCCCTTAAAATTACTAAAAATCTTATGAAATTCCTTTCAATTTCACAAAATCAATTGATATCTCTTAAAATTACTCAAAATTCCATGAAATTCCGTAAAATCCCCTAACATTACTTATAGTTTTACAAAATATCGTCAAATTCTTTAAAATTATTGAAAATCTCTAGAAATTCCTTCACATTATTCAAAATCCCATGAAATCTGATTAAATCGCTTAAAATATCTTCAAATTCAATGAAATATCGTAAAATTCCTTGAAATTCCACAACCTATCGTTATATCCCTTAAAATTACTAAAAATGCTATGAAATCTTATGAAATTCCTTTCAATTTCGCAAAATCAATAAAAATTTTTAAAAATTACTTAAAATTTCATGAAATTTCGTAAAATATCTTGAATTCCTTGAAAATCCTTAAAATTACTTAATATTCAATAAAATATCTGAAATTCTTTTAACATCCTTCAAAATCTAGTGAAATTCCTTTAAATATTGTATGATTACTTGATATCCCTTAAAATTACTTAAAATCCTATGAAATCTTGTAAAATTCTTTTAAGTTTACCAAAATCAATTTATATTCCTTAAAATTACTTTCAATTACTCAAAATCTCATGAAATCTCATTAAATTCCTGAAAATCCCATGAAATACCTTCACATTATTCAAAATCTCATGAAATCAGATTAAATCGCTTAAAATATCTGAAAATCCAATGAAATTTCGTTAAATTCCTTAAATCTGTTAAAAGTCCTTAAAATTAGTTAATTCCAATATAAATTATCGTAAAATCCCTTAAAATTACTTAGATTTACAAATATCGTCAAATTCTTTAAAATTATTGAAAACCCCATGAAATCTGATTAAATCGTTTAAAATATATGAAAATCCAATGAAATATCGTAAAATCCCTTGAAATCCTTTAAAATTACTTAAAATCCTATAAAATTACTTAAAATCCCATGAAATCTAGTTAAATACTTAAAAATTCCAGTGAAATCTCGCCAAATCGGAAATTATAAATTTCCTTAGAATCAATCTGAAGATGATTTTCAAATTCGGCAAATCAAAGACAAAAAATCGTCCGAAGAGACGTCTGAAACTTCAGTCCAATTCTCTAAAAAATCCGCTCTTATATTATAGATTAAAATATCGAATCTCTGTATTTTAATGATAAATATTTCTAATGATTATAATTCCTGTCGTAACTTTCTTTTACTCCGAAAAAGTTGAAAATGACAATAAACTATTTCCTCGTAAAGCTATCGATATTCCAATTTTTTATATTTATTATTATTATCTGATTATTATAATAGTAATGTGGAAATATTTTATTGACAATCGCTTTTCGTGTATTTCGCTGATAGTATTATCATTACTAATATGTTATTTTATTTATTTTATTTATTCATGTCTTCTTATAAAAATGCTTTGTTACTTAATTGAAAAGTTCAGGTGGATTTTTTCTAAATTGAAAAGAGGGAAAAGTTGAAGTATGAAACTCAACTATAGAATATTTTTATTTTTAAAGAGAAGGATATCGCAGATTCGAATTAAATAAATTGTGATCTAGTTTATTTATGTACATTATTTTATTTAGTACATTGTGCGCGCGTAAATATAGTTTACTATAATTATTATTATTAATTAGAGAAGGATGGAACGATCTAAGACTGTCTAATCTTTAAACGTTTCTTATTTTATTACTTGCACTTTATTGAATTTAATTGAATGGATTAAATTTAAAACAAAAATTAATATATGCTACTAGACAGTTTTTGCTATACTAGGTGGCATTATTTGCTCAGTGTGAATTTTTTTTCTAAGAAATCCTTTTTTTTTTCTTTTTTTTTTCCTTTTTTTTTTTTTTTTTTCTATCTGCAATAATTTATCGGAAGAATTCCTGCAAGTCAAGCTAAAAGTTAAAAACATTTTTATATAAGTCTCTTAATAAAGAAAATTAATGCAATTTTGATGTGAAAAATATCTTTTTTTAAATTTTATTTATTTCTCAATTTTTATTATATAACAAGTATTTATATTATTTTGTTTTAAATTAGATTTGAAATCTGTTTTTTATATTGTGTATAAAAATATGACTATTCATGGAATAAGATAAAACGTATTTTGCAACTGTACATAAAATTATTTATCACGCTGAGGAAGTTGAAGATTTGACACGAAAGTCATGAACGTCATAAATCACATAATGTACGATGTCGTGACATTCTGAATAATTAAAAATGCGTTTATCGCCGATCTTACTTTATTCGGAAATAGAAAATGAATATCGCCGTTTTATCATTACAAATACCTTACATTATTAAGTTGAGGGTCAATTTTGCATAGTGAGATGTATTTTAAAAAAAATTATTTTAATTTAGATTAAGGACATTAGAAAATTTTAATGCAATCTTAAATTATTTTTAATATACGAATTTATTATTACAGTACTGTATATATAATAATTTGTGCTGTGTTAGTATATCTAAGTTCACATTTATCAAATCTTAAAATAAACGTGTTTTAATTATTTAAAATATAATGTAATAAGAATATTATATATTATTATTATTATTTATCAATAATGTTTGTAAAAAAATGTTAATAAAAATAAATGATTTAGAATATCCACATACTATTTAAATAAATTAAATTTTATATTTGATAAAAAAGATTCTGAAGATTATCATAGTTATTTATTAATATGGTCACTTGGGAGGTTTCTTATTTTAAAATATTTGATATTTTTCTCAAGTCCCACAGATAAAATTGATATCTATTCAGGCTCGTACGACATCTTCCGAGAAAAGCGATAAAAGAATAATCTGTTCGTTTTTTTCTTGATAATTCATTCAGACGCTACTAAAATTCACGGGCATTTGAATAATTGGGTATATATGATAAATTATTAAAGGGTTATCTCACTTCGTGATGTGTTTTCGATATCAAATAAATTCTGCAATAATGGGTGTGTTGTAATAATAATGATTAGAAATTAGCATAAATGTATAGAAGTAAACAACAAACGAGAAAATAAATTTTTATATTTAAACTTACTTTCAACATTTTTTAATTACCCTTGAATTACCCCTTGAATTACCCCTTAAATTAATTAATTTAAATTAATATTAACGTCCATATCTAAATGAATTAAGGAAGGTCTTGAAAAGAAGATATTTGAATTAATTTGAATTATTTGGCATCTTTTGATCTTTATTGTACAAAAAGTAGATTCTATCGATTCTATGCCTACAATTATTTATAATAAAACATATACAAAGGTATAATCAATACATTTATATTCAACATAATTACAACGGACGGAGAACATTAAATATTTTAATTTCTTTATCTTTTTTAATTTCCTATAACTCTAACACACATTCTACGACCGTAATTACAAAAGAAATAATTCAAGCTTGAATTATTTCTAGAATTGGAATTAAAAACTTCACTATATGTATTATATATTCTTTTATACGAAGAGTCATGGTTTCTAATATTGTTTGAAGAGTGAAAAAAGCTATAATCTACACGAGATTCAAACAAAAATAACATCTTTCTTATTCTTTACTTAATTACTAAGAAATTCAAGGCACTCGACATTTCTTGACATTTCCACCCTTCCAAGAAACAATAAAAATCAATAATTAAAACAATCAACAATATCATTCACAATAAAAAAGAACCACTTGTTACAGTTTTCTTATTTTTCCATTTTTTTTAATTTGGTAATAAAGCACAGACGTTAGGAAAAAATATTTAAGAGCTTCCTTTCCAAATTCTAATTTCCAACTTCGATTTCCACTTTTTTTATCTCAACAAATATTATAAATAGATATTTTTTCGAAACTCTTTTTTCTGAGAAGACAAACGAAATTTAAATAGACCGAAAATATTTATTAACGAGATTAGAAAATTAACGAAATTTTAATTTCTCGAAAATATAAAATACCCGAATTTTCCAACTGTCGGAAATTCATATTCCGGAAAATTTAAATTTGCAAAACTTGGAAATTTCCAAATTTCCAATAAAATAATAATAATCAATTATAATATTTGTTAAGAAAAAAAAGTTAGATATTGAATCCAACACCCTGAAAGGAAAATTTAAGAACAGGGAAAAAGTACGTTTTGATTGACAATAACAAACAGTGACGTACATTATGGGATATGTGGCAAATTTAAGATACAAAATTTTTGTTGACTAGACGTTACATAATATTGTTTACAGGCTTCGGTTAAAAACGATACACAACGAAAATAACGTGATTTATCGAGACTATAAAACTGTAATCTAGATTTGCTTATTTTGATGAATAAAATTGTGCTTTATTCATTTTTTCAGATTAAAACTAAGTATTTTAACTGCATAGGAGACAAGCAAATAAGTTCCTCAAAATGTACAGACTTATGAAATAAATAAAATTTATTTTAGCCGATTTTTTCAATTTGTTAAATACATATTTACATAATTTAAAACAATGTTTCAATTAATTGGAATTAATTCAGAGAATCAGTTAAATTTTTTTTCCCATGACGTCAGTACAATTTAAAAAAAATCGAAGGTTCAATTACTCACATTCATTAATTATATACTCAGATCTGATTGATCTTTTTTCTTGTCACACTTTAAAACAAAACATATACGTAGATTGCAGAAACAAATATAATTTAAATTCAAATTCTGCTTTAAATCTAAATTAAGATTTGGTTCTTAAATTAATTTCAATTAAGTACATCGGCATTTAAAGTCGAATTTCTTCAAAAGCGGATTATGTTTTTTTTTTCTTTTTTTATGAAAGAGCAATATCTATTTTTATAATCGAATGCCATTTATTTATCGTAATTACAATTTTTGCATGTAAATTTTTAAATAATTAATCGAGAAGAAAAATCCTAATTTTTCATCTATAAAATGGTTTCGTATTGTACACTAAACGAAAAAGTGTTTGATTTTTATCAAATTCGAGCTCTGTTGTATTCATTTTTCTTTCCCTGAAGAATGAATTTCAAATGTTGCATCACACTCTCGACTGACTTTTTAAGATTGTAAATTATAATATTAAGTAAAAATATGTAAAAATAAATGCAGGAGCAAAACTTAAAATTGAGCAAATAATTTATCTAAATTTAAAGCACTTCAAAATGTCAAAAATGAGGATACTTTTCCATTCCAAAAGAATAACTTCTTAATTTTCGATTAATTTCTTAAATTAAATGAATATTACACAAAGAAGAAAATATGATTTAAGAAATTTTGTTTACCTCCTTAAAAATATTTATTGTTTCGAAATAAAATAAGAATTTAAATTGTCGAGTGGGATAAAAATTCCAGCCCTTATCCCGCAATCTTTAATTCAGACAATTGCTTTAAAAAAATGATTTAAAAAAACTTTAAAAAATGATTCGATCTTTTACAGAAAATCCGTATGATGCGACATTAAAGATTCAGTCTCTTCAAATTAAAATCCTAAATCTTCATTTAAAACCCGTCCAGTGCACCGGAGGATGAGTATCGAAGGAATAAAACGTCCTTCTAGATAATCGACTTCGCCTCGGACGAAAAGGAAGAAGATAATAAATATCACGTCATATGCTGTACAAGATACGGGTTGGAGACGACAGGAGCAAATTTAAATGCAAGGCGCCAATGACGAAGGGAAAGGGGTAGGAAAACGAGTGAACCAGCACCGGTTCGACCAGTCGAAGTTGAAGCAAGAAAGGTGCCAATTGACGCATTTGCAAATGGCTCGCAGGGACAAAAAATAAAAATATCAATTTTTTAAGAGCGAAATAGCCATGGCTACAGACGCTGCCGCCTCGAATATTCGAGATTGTCCTGGAGCTTCCTTGGATTTTCGTATTTGCGTCCATTGTGTCCTTTGAGTCTTTTCTGGACTTTTTTTTCTACTTCGGGTTTTGGAAGGCCGGATTTAGTTGACCAGTCTTGTTGTTCGCATTTGGGGGCAATGGAGTCGTTAAATGTAATTTTTCTTGGCGTTTTGCTGCTCTCGCGAGGCACATCAAGGCTCCTACGAGGACAATTAGACCAATTACACCCAAGGCACCGGAAACCGCTGCTCTTGCAACTGGAGGAACCTCCACTGCCAGCTTCAGAAGCGACTTAACTTCCTCGGGCAACTCGTCGATACCCTGAAAAGATATTTGAAGATTAGTCAAATATTTCTTGGTACTCTGGAAAATTATCGGCAAAATTTAATTCCGATAAGTTCAAGGGCGGGGGGAACTAAAAAGTTGAGAATTTTTTCATTCTTGAAATATAAAATCGTGTAATTTTTTATCTAATTTCAGGAATCTTCATGAGTTTTATAAAATTCCTTGAAACGAAACAATTATCCTTCGAAATTTGGTAAAATTCCTTTAAATATCGTAAAATCACTTAATATCCCATGAAATCTTATAAAATTCCCTTAAGTTAAGAGAAATCAATTTATATTCCTTAAAATTACTTCCAATTACTGAAAATCCCATGAATTTTCATTATATCTCTTAAAATTACTCAAAATTCTATGGAATTTCGTTGAATTCTACAAAATTCTAGAAAATCCAATATAATCTCACCAAATCCTTCTTTAATATATATTTTTCTATATATCCACTGAAATTTTGTAAAATCCCTTGAATTCCTTAAAAGTCCTTAAAATTACTTCCAAGTACTCAAAATTCCATGGAATTTCGTTAAAATCATTAAAATTCTTTAAATGGAATCTTATTAAATCCTTTAAAATTTCTGGAAATAAATATTTTTCAAATTACTTAATATCCCATAAAACATGGTAAAATACCTTCGAATTACTTACAATTCCATAAAATGTGGACAAATCCCTTAAAGTTATTTAAAATCCTATGAAATATCATGAAATTCTTTAAAATTCTTGACAATCCCATGAAATCTCGTAAAATTCCCATACAGTAAAATTACTCAAAATTCCATGAAATTTCGTAAAATCCTTTAAAATATCATAAAATTCCTTGAAATACCGTGAAATCACATAATATTTCTAAAATCTCAATAAATTTCGTAAAGCCCTTTTAAATTCCTTAAAATTTTTCAAGATTCCGTGAAATCTCATTAAATCTGTAAAAATTCCTTAAAATTCAATGAAATTTCGTAAAATGTCTCAAAGTTTCTCAAATTACTTAAAATTCCACAAAATATATATTCAAATTCCTTAAAATTACTCTATAATCCTTTTTAAAATTTCAAAATTGTTCCTAAAAAAATATGGAATTGTAAAAATTAAGAGAATTTAAAAGTATGCAAAATAATTCAGAGATTTTAATTTTTGAAATATATAAAAATTTGTAATTCCTAGTCAAATCTTATGAATCTCAATAAATATTTGTAAAATCTTTTTAAATTCCATAAAATTATTTAAAGTCCCATTAAATCCCATTAAATCCTTCAAAATATCTAAAAATCCAATGAAACTTTGTGAAATCCCTTCAAATACCTTAAAAGTTTTTAAAATCACTTAAAATTCCACAAAATCTATCTTTATATCTTTTAAGATTTCTTAAAATCTCATGATCCCTTAAAATTGCTCAAAATCCACTGAAATTTCATCCTGCCGTTATTTTATCTCTCAGAAACTAAACGAACATTCACGCAAATTGAATCACTAGAAATTTTTTCATTTAAAATGCAGAGTCCTGTATAATTAAAGTTTGAGATGAACTCGACTCGCATGCAATCCATTCTCGACGATTTCTATCGTGTGCTCATGATGGGAATTTACGATTACTCAACCTCTGCTGCAAAACAAGTTTTTCTTCATCAGAATATATGACACCCATGCGAGAGTTCAACATTCGACTTTAGAGTTGAAAATTTTAGAAGTTTTTGAAAAATAATTTTTCTTTACTAATACATATATACTATTTATTTAGTTTACTATATACTTACATCTTCGAACCACATTATGGGGAAGATGATGTCTGGAAATGAAGCGACCTGCTTGATGTCTCTCACTTGGCTTACAGCGAGATTAATTTGAATACGAGCCCTTGCTCTGAGGGCTGTGCCCATCGTAGGTTGCACATCAATGAAAAGCTGATGCTTCTCTGGATCAGGCGGAGACACGCCAGTTACTGCTTCTCGTAACGAGGGGTCCGCTAGAAAACAAAATATTTATTATTAAAAATTCAAGAAACTCTTATACATTTAAAAGAAAAAGTTTCAAGATTTTTATCCTCATCTTATTTATCATAATTTGTGTACCAGTGAAAATCATAAAATCATCAGTATTGCACGCGATACTACATCAAACTGTAAAAAGAGCGAAACTGGATCAAGACTACTGAATGCAATTACTCCAGAGAGTTATGTTTAAATCATAAGGCACATCTGAAGATTTAGAAAGTTATTTTTGTATCTCTTGGGATTTCTTTGCAATAATCTGTCTTTCGCAATTTTCTCATAAAAGAACATAATACACTATAAGAGCAAATCGCGCTCAGGGTTTTTATCTTTTAATATATATATATATATCCTTTAATATATATATACGTGTAGATAAATATTCGATAAAAATATTAAATAATAAAACTTCTGCATTAATGATCAACCAATGAATAATAGAAATGAAATTCTTCCTCGGAAACGGAAGTAAAATTGAATTACTAGTTCTCTGCAAACGAAAGTAGAGACAGGTAGAGATTGAGATTACAACAATCGATTGGAAAATGCGAGTTAAATTTTTTCCGTAATAAATCAGTGATGTGCATACAAAATGCAAAATCGCGTGCGTGGCTTTTGAAGCGGAAATTGCAAGTCGTAGATGCCTAAAATTATCGCATGGCTTTCATAATAATCTATCTCTTGTCCTGCGTACTTACACTTTCCGGTTTCACAAAATCTCCACGTCTATGGTCGAGGTGCCTTTACAATTTACAATTATTCTCTCCTACAGACCTATTTTTAACAACAATCTAACGCGTGAGAGTAATCAAACTGATAGTCTCACGAATGCTTGCCTTGTGGTGAGAACTTTTTGTTGTAAAGTCATTTTAATTACTTCCCTCTTACTTTCTTTCATCGTCCTAGTGAAATCACTTAGACGCTTCTTAACAATCTTTACGTTTAGCAGCACGTTCCTAATTTTATAACTATACTGTAAATTAACGGACGCATAATTATTCTCCCCTAGTTTTTAAGAGATTTATAGAAAATTAAAAAAATTTTCAAGGATTTTCAGCAGGTTTTAAAGAGAATTTTAATTTTTAAAGTATTCCAGAGGATTTTGAAAAATTCCACAGGATTTTGAATTTTTTTTAAAGTGGTTCAAAGGAATTAAAAATATTTCAAGAGATTTAAAAAACTGCTAAAAAATAAGATTAAAAAAGTATGAAAAAATTGAAAATTTATGATGCTCTGTAAAATTTGGTGTCGATATGTTCAAGAGTGTTGAAACAAGTTTTATGTATTCAGATTTTTAGATAAACTTAAATAAAATTCCTTGCTTATTTATTTGCATCCAAAAATATAATCCTTGAAAGATCTGATGAAAAAATTAATGTCTTTTCTAGAAATCTCCAGAGGAATGTAATTAATTAATTATAAATGCAGAAATCACAAAGTGCTTTTATATTTATTTTGCACTTTACAATGTCCATACAATTACTATTCAAAAAATGCAATATATGCAAAATTAGCAACATGAAGAATCATAAAAAGTAAATATGAATAATGATAAATCAGATTTCCAATTCTTGTGTTTTTATCGATTGGGTTGAAGTTTCAGACGTCTAGTCCGACGATTATTTTACATTTATATTGGAATAATAACAATAAAAGGTTTCCACAGTTCCCAAGACCCACAATTTTTATTTATTTACCAGCAGCAATTTTAGAGAGTTAGAAGAATTTCAAGAGATTTTATAAGATTTCAAAAATTATATTATAAAAGAATTTCAAGGAATTTTAAGAGATTTGAAGATATTTCAAGAGATTTTAACGAATTTCAAGGCATTTTGATATATTTTAAATAATTTTAAGACATTCACAGAAGATTTAAAAGTTTTTAAAGAATTTCAAGTAATTTTAAAGGATTTTAAAGGATTTCGTTTAACTTAATCATTAGAATAAATTTCTTAAAATCTCCTAAAATGTTTTAGAATCTTTTGAAAATCTTTAAACTCTTTTAAATTCTTTTGAAATACATTGAAATTCCTTAGAAACACTTATCACTAAAATCTCTTGAAATCCCTTGAAATTTCCTAAAGTCACTTAAAATCTGAAAAAATCCTTGTGAAATCTATAGAAATTTCTAAAAACAATCTTTGGAACATGATGATTCTTTCCAACTCTTTTAAAAATCCCTTGCAATCTTCTGAAAACTTGAAAATCCTTAAACTTTTTTAAATTCTTTTAAAAATCCTTTAAAGTTCCTTAAAATATCTTCAAATTCCCTAAAATCACCTAAAATCTCCATAAAATCCCTTGAAATTTCTTACAAACCCGTAAAACGCCGGGTAAATTTCTACTAGTAAATAAATAAAAATAAAATGCAAAATTCGTTTTTAAGTATTTCGTGTCTATCATTAATTTCTGCATTTATAATATTTTTATGATAGCTATATATTATTATGTATAAAGTGACAGAAGAACAGTTTCGTACTATAAATTTTTATAAAATAAAAAATAAATTATTCCACTTGTACATCAAAACACAGATTAATAAAAAATCTGCATTCATTAGAGCAGAATAATAAATCACGTTTTAAAAATTCCTGGCCACGTAATGTTTGAGTCATTTGCGTATTTCAGTAGTAATAGTAATATCGTCTAAAAACTTTAGTATAATCGTTAAAGTTGAGTAACGATTTGTTGAAGATATTATTATATCGTCAAATTATTTTAATATGTGCAATTTTCGAGTTAAGAGCGTTGGACCCAAATATTAAACTCAAAATTCAATTCTCCACTTTACTCAACGAAAATTATAGATACATATTTTTTCGCTCTGTGGCGCAAATCTTTTTTCAAATATGAGACTGCGTACAGAGCGAAAAAATATTTAATTTCGATACTTTTTGCATAAAATGAAGAATTGAAAATCTAAATTGAAAATTCAATATTTTCATTTTAGTTTTAAAATATTTGAAATAGATATTTTCTCGCTCTGTACGCATAATTATAGTTAAAAATTAATTAATCCTACAGAAGGAAAAACTTTAAAATGTAATATTTGTTGAGTAAAATGAAGAAATGGAATATTTAGATTAAATCTTGGCTCAAACACCCTTAAGTTGATTTTCTGAATAATTGATTTATTCAGAATTCCACACAGAACTTCAGTTTACTATAAATTTTGTAATATTACTGAATAAATATCTTATTTTCCTCCTTAGATAAAAAGTTAACACGGTGAATAAAATTGTATTGCTTACCGAGATAAAAGTGAGGAAAACTAAGAAGCACAGGTGACTCATATTGACATAATGAGACATTGAAAGTTCCTTCAGGAGCACAAGGTGGACCTGCTGGGCAGAAACATTTATTCGAGTCCAAGTTTTCCGGAGATGAGAAGACATTTGTGGGTGGTGTGAACCTATAGCCTGGAATTCCACTTGAAGTGGTTACTTCTTTCTGAAAAACAAAAAAATTACCTTGAAAAAAATGTTTATCTCGTCAAATTCTTTACAATAATACAGGAATTTTCTAAAGAAGAATTCGGAAAATAAAATCTGAAAGATTCTTTTTCTGAATAACTTTTTCTTGAAAACTGCTGAAAACCATTGTTTACGTTAATTCAAATATTCAATTCTCTGTTTTTATTTTTCTCGACCCACAAACAATACAACAGGGTTGTGAATGTAATATACTTTAGATAAATTCAGATAAATTACATAAAGTTCTTTACGTAATTTACGTACGTATATTACGTAGATAACACCAAATTCATATGAAGTGGGGGGTTTTCTACGTTTTCTACGTAAAAATCCTTAAGTTACACGAAAACTGACCAACCTTGCTATAGTAAAAAGTAAACAGCTACCACGTGACAGCTGTTTACTTTTTACTGTATTTGAAATTTTGTTATTAAAATTCTCACTTTATTTTCTCCAGAAAAAAATCAAAGACCGCAATACGTAGATATTATTAATTTATTCATGAACTGTGAATGAAGTTGAGAAGAATATCGAGAATAAATCGATGGATAAAAAAGAAACAAGATTTTGAAGAAGTAAGAGAAAAGCTCTTCCTCATTTTTAATTTCCTCATTGACTTTATTACGATATTTACGCTTCGTTAATCAAATAGTAATTTGTCTGACGATTCTCATCATGAATCGTTTTATATAGTCTTGTAAGTTTTCACACTGTCTGTATTTTGCATTTACATCAAGATTTGATCTGAGTATTGTGGTAATTGTGAATAGTGTTTATGCGACCTTGTTGTAGTTATGAGACAGTTTGGAATTTACAACCAAGTATTTTACCGCAATAAGACAATGCCTGAGTATCATATATACAGTGATCGTTACTCCTTAGAAGGTTCTTCGGAATTTGAATTTCCTGTCCATCAATATTTTTGTTTTGACGACAGAAAAGGCATTCCTTCATTATTCACTTTATTTAGTGCCTTATATTATTTATGTGTCATCATGTAATCGAAGAATCGAATATTCAAACAATTTAAATATTGACATTTTTTTCAGAAAAATCTGCAGTGGAATTTTAGAGAATTTCTAAGCGAATAAAACGAGTTTTGAAAAAAGCTGCACTTATATGACGAAGATACAGTGACCCTTAATCCTGAGTTCGTGGTCTATGCTTTATATTCATGAAGTGGATGGAATGACTCAGATCTTAATTAACTAAACTATGCAAATAAGTTGGAAGTATATGACTCTGACTCACTTGGAAGACTAAAGGCAGGGCTCGGCAGAGATCTTTGTCGAATACTTTGAGGACAGTATTTTTGGTGATGTGTGGAGGAAAAATACTGCCATCGGTGCCCATGACACTGTCACATTCCGGAGTGGTCCAGTGACCCAACTCCATCTTTCCATTCCACTTTTCGAGCATTCCATATTTGGTAATGTCGCTTTGACCAGTATAAATAGTGTAATTATCTGCGGATGTGCCATTTTTCCCATAGAGGAGACCAAATTGATCGTAGGGTAATTTTTGCTCCTTAGGCACTACGTCCTTGGCCAGCTTCAGTAAGGGATCTTCATAGCCCCAGAGAAGTTGTCCAACTGAAACTTCAACGAAGGGTTTGATTTTCAGGATGTCCATGATGGATGCCATGGCTAGTCGAAGAAATCGAGCTGCATGCTTCGATTGAGTGGTGGCTGATAACATCGGGACGTTTGGCACTACTACGAGATCATCTTCCGATCCTACTGAGAGTTCCTGCAATTTAAAAGGAAAATCATCTTTAGACATTATTACACACTAGCAGAAATATTATAGTTGGTGTTGCCCAGGATTTGAAGATATTTCAAGTAAGAAACTTCAGAGACTTTAAAGATTTTTAAGGACTTTAGAGGATTTTTAAGGATTTAGAGACTTTAAAGGATTTTTAAAAAAAGTTCAAAGGGATGTTATAAGAGATTTTATTTGATTCTACGGTTTCAAAAGATTTTCAAGGAAATTGTTGTTGTAAACCTGATTGGCTTTTGAATGACTTGAAATTGTATGAAAAAAATGGAAATAATCGCACGCGTGTTTGTTTGACGCCCTCGTTCCTTAAAATTTCACGAAACCCTTCAAAATTCCTTAAAATTCGTTGAAAAATCTTTAAATTCCTAGAAACCTCTTAAAATCCTTAAAAATTCATAAAAACCTTAAAAATCATTAATCTCTTAAAATCCATGTTAAAATTCTTGAAAATTTCGAATGTTTTTGTAAAATTTCGAAAGATTTTAAGTGAACTCAAAAGGTTTTTATTATTTTTAAAAGATTTTGTGGAATTTTTAAGGATTTCATGGAATTTGTTGGAATTTGATGAGATTTCTAATACTTCTAATGTATTTTAAAGGATATAAAAGGAATTTTAATTTTTATAATAGAATTTTACAAGTTTTCATAAATTTTTAGCGATTTAGACGGACTTCGTGAAATTTTAAGAGAATTCAAGAGACTAATGATTTTTAAGAGACTTTATGCTGGAACTTTTAAATATTTTATGAGATTTTAAATAATTTTAAGGGATTTCAAGAGATTTTTCTGATATTTAAAAGATTGTATAGAATTTTTCAGGATTTCCTGCAATTTGACGAGATTTCTAAAACTGTTAATGAATTTTAGAAGATAAAAAAGGATTTTAAAATTTTTCAGGGAAATTTATTGAGGGATCTCAAAAGATTTTTATGATTTTCAACAGATTTTGTAGAATTTACAAGAATTTCGAAGGTTTTCCTAAAATTTTATGGAATTTCAGGATATTTCGTGGAATTTTAAAGGAATTGATGCAATTGTGTAAGATTGTTTAAAGAAATTGAATATATTTTGAATGTTGTAAAAGTTGGTGGAATTTTAAGATATTCCAGCGAATAAATTAAAATAAATCTATTATAATTCCATCAAATCCACAAAAATTCCACAATATATTTTAGAAATCGACTAATTTCTTGAAAGCTCTTTAAAAATGTACAGCCTTCGAAATCCTTTTAAATTCCACTAAATCTTTTAAAAATCGTAATAATATTTTGAAATCTCTCCATAAAATTCCCTGGCAAACTTTTAAATACTTGAAATCTTTTAAAATTCTCACATAATCTTTTAAAGATCAGAAACATCTCTAGAAACCTCTTGAAATTCCTTTCTAAAAAAACAAAATATGTTTAAAAAATCTGCAGGACAATTTTAAATATGAAAGTATCCTTTATCTAGATGGATAAAGTATCTTGTCCATGTGGAATTTATTCCTAATAAAAAATACAGACACGTGCTCGTTTCAGATTGCGTTTATCAAAAAGCATGCATAAGTTCGCGAAAAATTATGCGTATATATATTATAATGTAATTACAGATTAAGAATATTGACCCATTTAATGATTTGTTTAAAAATTCTGACACGTTTTTAAGATCTTTTTCAGTTTATCAAATCATTTTAGAAACAATCAAGGTCATATTCTCCCAGTAGTATTTTCTTCGGTTATTTAACACAGTTTATAAAACTGGGATAAATTTCTCTATTTCTGGATTATTTCTCTATAATTACTTCCCTCACAACTTATTTCTTCAACTTTCTTTGACTCTTATATATGTTAGGACTAAATTACTTCTAGACATTACCAGAAAATGATTATTTGGATTATACAAGATATAAGCTGTACACGTAAGATTATTAAGTCATAGAATGCAAGCCAGCAAGTAGGAAGAGAATTATAATAACGAATCCAAACTTGCTACATCAAGACTCGACTTACTGGAATCAACGAAGCATAAAGCCGAATGACATGGAAATTATTTGACGACAAATCAGACCTGATTTGATATAAAAAAAGAGTTTTAAAACAGGGTGACGTGAAACTTGTTGCATCCTCTCGTTCCAGTCATAATTGAACTTCAAATTACTCGACATTTGAAAAAACAAGAAAAATGCGTCCATAAAAAGTTATGGCATTCATAAAAATTTCATGATTGTTTCTAACTTCCTAATTATTCCCTTTTTAAAAAAATTGTGCAATAATTCGTTTAGGGTATGATAATCGTGAGTTGAGTATTAATACTATTATACAATAAACCTAGTAATGACTCACCGGAGAGAAGATAAATTCTTTCTTGGGCTTATAACTGACTGTATCGTTTCCATTGAACGTAACATCGACTTTCTCCCAAGTTTCTATGTACACGTATGGGCCAAGTTCTTGCAATGCTGGCTTTTCTTGATTGTTAAGGAACTCATCAGCATTTGTTACATTATAAATATAAACGTGCATCTGTGGAGAGACGGGTGGTGCTCTCCACCAATCAAACGCCTTGTTTCCCTCCTTCAGGGACACTTGTTTATTTATAACTAAATTAATCAGGTTGGGAAACAATACTGCCAGTATCGCTGCAATTATTATTAAAAGTACTCCAAACGCCACTGCTGCCCCTGAAATCAAAAATGATAAACAAAATTAAATATAATTTATTTAGAATATTATATAATTTATTATATTTTATTTCTGTAATCTCTTAAAATCTATCTTAAACTTCGTGAAAATCTCTTAAAATTTTCAGAAACATCGAGATTTTTTTAAATTCAATGATAACAATTCAAATTCCATGAAACTCTTAAAAATTCGAAAAAAATTTTCAAACTCATAAATCTTCTGAAATCCACGTTAAAATTCATGAAAATCTTTAAAATCTCTTAAAATTCACAGAAATTTTATGGTAACATTTAAAATCATTTTATATCTTTATAATTCGTTTAAAATATTAGAAATCTGATAAAATTCTATGGAATCCTTTAAAATTTCACAAAATCTTTTAAAAATCAGAAAAATGTCTTGAAATCCTTTAAAATTATTAGAAATATCGAAAAAATACATAAAAAATGTTAATACAAATTTTTAATTCCTTCAAACCTCTTGAAAAGAATATATATTTTAAAAGTCATAAAAGTACCTTAAAGTCCTATTGAAATCTGATCAAAATCGTAAAAAATTCTAAAAATTCCAACTTCATGAAATTCTCTATAATTCTACGATTAAATATAATTTCTTTAAATTTAAATATAATTTCTTTATAATTTCATACAATTTTTTAAAATTTTCATTTACTCTGAACATACGTTTATTTTTTATGATTCTTTTTCAAAAATCAAACGAACATTGGATCTTGATTAAAAACTGGTAATTAGTATGACAAAGCGAAAAGAATACAGAAGCGATTCATTTATCATACTTGATACATGAAATCACACCTTTCAAAGAAGAGCCAATACAAACAAAAGAACGATCATTATTCATTTCTCGAAACTTGAATCACACAAACGTGCTTCGACGGTAATAATTTCTCCATTAAGAAATATTCTTCTTCTAGACCTTTAGTCGATGATTAAGAAAAAAATTGATTCTTACAATTGAAATATGTTTAAAACTCGAATTTCTACAATAATTAATAAAAGACTTTATTAATAATAATAATAATAATAATAACATCAATAGTAAATAAAATGTAGAAAATATAAATCCATAATTGATATTCCAGTTTAAATGAAAGCATATTAGAAACAATTAAGACCCTCTAATTACATATCCAAAAATAAAAAAAATCTTTTTGTTTCAGGAAATAAGAAACCAGATTGGTAATTAAAATTAAATTAAGTTCAAATTATGGATCCAGACCGGAATAAGATTGAAGCTCTTAGATAACTTTTATCGAATAATAATAATATAGTTCCAGCTAAAGATTCTCGAAACTCAATCTGAAAATAATTCTAGGTTTAAAAATAATATGATAATCGATCATTACGTATTTATAATTATTTTTTACTCTTAATCAAGGTCCAAGGCAAAGTATCATACACAAGGACTCTGCAGTAATTGAAATAAAAATTTCTTTCAATATATAGAATTATTTTCAATGCATCAATATTTTAAAACTGTTATTGTAGTAGATTGAATTTTATGGGACATTTTTTTATAATTCTCGCTATATATATTTTTTAATGACAACGACCCCTGAGTTAACAATCATTTTGTCATCAAGTCATGACTTGGGTTCATGTACACGTCTTAATGGACAAGATTGCGTGCACTGAGATTTTGCAATTATTTCGCAGGCTTAACATTTAGCATAGTACTTAAGCAGTCTAAATAAGGAGTTAAATATAACTATCATACTTTTGATTCCCGCAGACATATTTAAAATCTAGCTGCATAAATAAATAATTCAAGTTATTTTTCAAATTGGTTTTTCCATGAGTGAAATAAAATTGATCTAAATTCTTGACCTCGTTATCCAAATTCCAAACTTTCGCTATATAAAATCGACGAAAATAGGCACATTGTTAATGTGAATTTTGAAATCCTTGATAAAGACTTTTTATCTGGATCTTTCTCAATATAACTCTTAAAAATATATAAACGGAATTTGGAAATCGTGAAACGGTCAGCGAACTGGTTGCGTTTTTAGAAAGGTACAAACACCAAGATTTCCAATGCCAAGGTCATAAATTAGCTTCGATAATAATAATTTAAATAAATTTTCATTAGCATAAGGCTACGAGCTTAAATTCAAAATAAGATAGGCACCAATGAGCCTTTCAAGAAGCAAGGACAACGAGTTCATGAGTTTGTTAATATTATATATAAGCATTTCTTGCGATCAATGAAATGATAATACATATAGCAATATTTTTTCGCACGTCGCACTTTAAGATTTTAATTAAGTCCAATCAAGCAAAATTATTTGATAAACATCATGGAAATTTACATCTCGAGTCTAAATATCATAATTAGTTTTTATTTAAATTAACGAAGACGTGAATTTAACATGACGTTAAATTTAACGTGACTCATTGTATAGAAAAAGTTATTATGAAAAGTCGAATTATTCAAACGAATAATCCACATTTTCCAGTTTTTGCGCTACTTTTTGCTGTAATTAATGGAGAAATCCAAGGATGTATTTGAAATTGAGCAACAAGTAGTGACTGACTACAATAGTCAGACAGAGTTAGCCAAAGTCAACATTAACTGAGATTCTGAGATTCAATGATTTCCTGATAGCCGTGCCACTCTATTTAATAGAAACTTTTACTTATCATCCAAATAACATACTTATTGAAATCTAGATATATAATTTTAAATCTTTTGAAATCGTTTCAAATACATTGAATTTACATGAAATCCCTTGAAATTCCTTAAAGTTTAAAAAAAAATCAATACAAAAATTGATTTTAATGTTCAAAATTTAAACCACGATTATTTTTTTTTACTTTTCTTACAACAAATTACTTCTTACAAGAATTTCAAGAAGTTTCTGGGAATTTTAACGATTTTCACGAATTTTAAAAGATTTCAAGAGATTTTTCAAAATTTTTTAAAATTTCTTAGAATTGTTGTTAAGGATTTCATGGAATTTGGTGAGATTTCGAATGATTTATGGAGATTTAAAATATTAAGAAATTCCAAGAAGTTTCTGGGAATTTTTAGAGATTTTCACGAATTTTAAGCAATTTTGAATGTTTTCGTGAGATTTTAAGAGATTTAAAAAGGTTTTAGGGATTCCACGAGATTTTAAATCATGTCGTAGAATTTCGAAATTTCAAAAGAGGTTTTTGAGAAATTAAAAATATTTCAAGGAATTTTAAACGCTCTCATGGAATTTCCAGGAATTTTAAGAGAATTAAAGAGGTTTTAATGATTTTAAAAAGACTTTGGCATTGTTAAGGGTTTTATTAAATTTTATGAAATTTTGAATAATTTTAAGGAATTTTACGAGATTTTTATGCCTACAAAATATTTTATGGGATTTAAAGAACTTCAAAATTTATAAGGGAATCCTCTCGTGGAATTTCGAGGAATTTGAAAATTTTAAAAGGTTTCTTAGAGTTTTAAGGGATTTTAAATGTTGTACTAGAATTTCCAAGAATTGTAGGGCAATTAAGAGATTTTAATGACATTTAAAAAACTTTAGTGGCATTTTTAAGGATTTTATGAAATTTTATGAGATTTCTAATATTTTTATAAGGATTTCAGAGGCTGCTCATTTTTTAAGGGCTTGCAAGAAATTTGTATGGATTTTGTGAATTTTTATAAGATTTCTAATAATTTAAAAAAATTTCAAGAGATTTTTCTAATTTTAAAAAAATTTTGTAGAATTGTTAATGATTTTTTGTAATTTGACGAGATTTCTTTAGGGAATTTCAAGAATTGAAATTCCTAAAATTTCTCTTGAAATTCCCTAACTTAAATTTCGTGGAATTTCAAGAGATTTCTAGATATTTTTAGAGATTTTCATGAATTTTAACATGGTTTCAAAAGATTTATGATTTTGAAAATTTTTATTGAATTTTAAGGGATTTAGTGGAATTTGATGAGATTTCTAATACTTTTAATGGATTTTAAATAATATAAAAGGGATTTTAATTTTTATCATAGAATTTTAAAGAATTTCAAGAAGTTTGTTGCAATCTCAAGAAATTTCCACAAATTTTAAGCGATTTCAAAGATTTTTGTGAAATTTTAAGAGATTTAAAAATTATTAAGAGATAATTATTAAAATTATTAAATTGTTAATTATTAAATAATTAAGAGAATTAAAAATGAGATTTTAAATCTTGTAGAATTTCGAAAGGTTTCTCATATTTTAAAAGATTTGAAGAGATTTTTCTGATTTAAAAAAATATTTTATGGAATTTTTTAGGATTTCTTTGAATAGTAGAATTTTAAAAAATTTCAGGAAGTTTCTGGAAATTTTAAGAGGTTTTCACGACTTTGATCAGATTTTTATCGGATCAGGGAATTTTCTTGAGGGATTTTAAAATATTTTTATCATTTTTAAAAGATTTTGTAGAATTCACAAGGATTTTCGAAGGTTTTCGTAAAATTTCAAGGGTTTTCTAGAGATTTTTCTAATTTTGAAAAGATTTTGTAAAATTTTTAAAGATTTCATGGAATTTTCTGCTAGTTGCTAGGAATTTGGCGAGATTTTTACGAATTTTAACATGGATTTCAAGAGATTAATGATTTTGCCGGTTTTTTGTGAATTTTTAAGGATTTCAGGACGTTTCTAGGAATTTAAAAATGTTTTAACAAATATTAAGGTATTTCGAAGGTTTTCGTAAAATTTTAAGGGACGCGCGTGCGATTGTTTTCTTCTTTTTTTTTCCTACAACTTAAAAAGTCATTCAAAAGCCAATCACAGGTTTGCAAAGATTTGCGAAAATTGGTATGCGAGATTTTCGAGAAATTTCGTGACACCACTTTTTTATGATAAAATGAAGCATTATTAAATTTTATTCGTGTTAAAATTGTATTCATGAAAAAAATACAGCATCAGAAATTTTGCAGTATTTCTGATGATTAGATATTTTTCCATCTCTTCAGGGAATATTGGGATAATAATAAAGAATTAGCAACTTTTTCGCATATATATTCCCGGAAACAAAATCATTCATAAATATAGACGAGCAATAATTATCTTAATAAATATTTTTCCAAGAACTTAGTCTCCTTTAAATTTTATACATGGCTACCGATGTTTATATAGGATAAAATAATCAGTAAAAAACATACGAATATAGTAGTCTATACTTCCGGAGAATTGGCAGATTGTAATAGAAAGTAAAAGCATTAAAGTTGCGCATACTTTGCGTAATTTGCGTAAATTTCTGAGTAACAGATTTTTATTTTTAATATACATATATATATATTATCCATATATACATATATTATCCATACATACATATATTATCTATATATACTATATCCACAGATGGATATTAAACTTTATCTTCAACACGCAGTTTAATCTGCTCTTATTTCTTATTTATTATATTTTTCTTCCGTATGCGTGCACAAAACGCATTAAAGTCATTTATGATGTCCATAACATATCGCATCAGATCAAGGTTTCTTGGATTTAAAAATAATGAATCTTGCACTAAAGGTGTTGAAGGAATCGATTCTTATCGTGAAAATTCACGTCTAGAATAGAGAGAAATATTCTATAGAGAGAAAGTAAAAAATCAGGAAGTTATAATATGATAAATTGCATTCTGAAGAAGGGCTGTGAAATTCGATTTCACCATCCTTAAATAGTCAATCCTGGGGAATTTTTTAAAATTCCTTAAAATTGCAGACTCGCTTCAGGTGTTAAATGAGCCGCAACGTGCAATTGTTGAAAGTTGTTATTAAATTTTAATGTACTTGTTATATTCAATGTTAATGTGGCATTCTGACAAATAATGTTTTATTTACAAATGACAAGCAAAGAAATAAACCTTGAAAGAGATTTCTGGAATAATTATTATCCGCGACACTGCATTTCATGCAGTTTTCAGTTCGCTGGCTCGGAATAGTTGTAATTGTTTATTATTATAAGTTTAAACGGTCGAAGAGAATTCCTTTCACCGTCACGGACTCGATCGATAGAATCGTGCTCAACTATCGCAATAATGACCCCTTTATGTACTTGTAATTTCACTGCAGCTTTTGTCTCTCAATTAGGTAAAGAATATATTAAAGTAAAGAATAAATAAAAGAAATATATTAATATAGTAAAGAAATATATTAAAGAATATAGTAAAGAATATATTCGATATAAAAGATTAACATTTTAGAGTAACAATAATTTTTTCTTTGTCGCTTAGATTTTCCTTTATTGTGACACTTTTCATTCCTTATGGTCATTCAGGAAAAAAACGATTTCAACAAAATGCTTTGTTAATTAAACACGATCTACTTAATGCTTTGAATTTCCAACCGCAATTCTCCTTAATTAAGATACGCTAGATACATTTCTTTGTGATTGATTCATTTTACTTGCTTTTATACTATATCTCTCTAGAATACGAATTACAAATGGAAATTTGATCAATATCATATATTTCTTTGTTTTTATAAATATTTGGAAGAATAAAAATGCGCCTTTTTCATGCAGTTATTGAAAATGTCAATTTTACTACTTTCTCTATTACGGCACGCATCAAATGCTGGAAAAACCGCAAAACGCTCGGATATCAAAACACCAAATTCATTACGCAATTGCTAAATTAGAATTTTATAATTATCCATTTATTATTGAATGTTTCCATTGTCATTGAATATAATATAGTAATCATTTGTTTTCAATTTTTCTTCATTCCTACAATTTTATTTTTATTGAATTAAAACCAGGCAAATTACGACTTAGAGGGGAAATATCATCAAAATCCTCGACTTTAATCATCCATTAATGAGAAAAAAATCATTAATTCAGAAAAAATGGTCATTATCAATAATTGAATCTCATCATCAAAAATTCAGTCATGGCGTCTGAATTTTTAATGATAATAATAATTTTTAATGCATAATAATAATTTTTAATTCATAATAATGATAATGAATGCATAATAATAATTGCAGGACTTTCAACTTTCAACATTTGGTTTTAACTCGATATGCTATAAATACAGGTGAAATTTAGCGTATGTAGAAATTCTATATGGGAAATTCCATCAAAGTTTTATGAACTTGAATTTTTTTAAATACCTTTATTTTTTTAAATACCTTAAAATTTCTAAAAACTCTTGAAATTATTCAAAATCGCTTAAAATTCTTTGAGATCTTTCAAAGATCCTAAAAATCTTTTGGATTTTGTAAAAGTCAGTTGAAAATCGTAAAAATCTCTTGAAATTTGTTAAAATTCCTGAAAATCTCTTCAACTTCCTTAATATTCTAGGATAACATTTAAATTCCTTTATATCCTTTAAAATCCATTAAAATTATAAAAATTCTTATCAAAAATTCAAAATCCTTTACATAAAATCTGATAAAAATCATAAAAATCCCTTAAAATCTCTTTAAATGCCTTAAAAATTCTAGAAACTCTTGAAATTGTTCAAAATCACTTCAAAATCTTCAAAATCTCTTAAAATCTGTTGAAATTCCTAAAAAATGCTTCAAATTCCTTAATATTCTAAATAACATATAAAATCCTTTATATCCTTCAAAATCCATTAAAACAAGAGTTCTTATCAAATTCCGTAAAATCCTTACATAAAATCTTTTAAAAATCGTTAAAATCCCTTGGAATCTCCTAGAAACTTTTTCAAACTCCTTAATATTCTAGAATAACATTTAAAATCCTTTATATCCTTTAAAATTCATTAAAATTATAAGAATTTCTATCAAATTCCATAAAATCTTTTAAAAATTCTAAAAATCCCTTGAAATCTCTCAAAATACCTTAAATTTACTAGAAACTCTTGAAATTCTTAAAAATAACTTGAAATTCTATGAAATATTTTAATGATCCTAAAATTCTTTTGAATTTCGTAAAATTAAGTTGAAAATTGTCCAAATTTCTTGAAATCTATTAAAATTCGTGAAAAATGCATAAAATTCCTAGAAACTTCTTCAAATTCCTTAATATTCTAGGATAACGTTTAAAATTCTTAATATCTTTTAAAATTCATTAAAATTATAATAATTTCTATCAAATTCCATAAAATCTTTTAAAAATTCTAAAAACCCTTTATAATCTCTCAAAATACCTTAAAATTCCTAGAAACTCTTGAAATTCTTAAAAATCACCTAAAATTTTGTGAAATTTTTTAAAGATCCTAAAAATCTGTTGGATTTCGTAAATATTACTTGAAAATCGTGAAAATCTCTTAAAATTCATAGAATTCAGATGGTATTTTTAGAAAAAAGTTGAAAGAAAATCGATACTATTTTCCTAAAACTAGGCCATTTAGTACCTTTTCTGGTTTTAATTCGATTGAAGTTTCAGACGAAAATTGTTGTGTATTTCATTTTTTTACATTTATTGTATTAAGTATATAAAAAAATTCACCAAATCATTTTATTTTTATTTATTTAGTGTAGTAGAAATTGCCCGGGTTTTTGTAAGAAATTTCAAGGGATTTTATGGAGATTTTAGGTGATTTTAGTGAATTTCAAGATATTTTAAGGAACTTCAAAGGATTTTTAAAAGAGTTCAAAGCAGTTAAAGGATTTTCAAGAATTTTCACTAGATTTCAAGGGATTTTCGAATTTTTATAAAAGTGCAAAGTGATTGTAAGGAATTTCAATGGATTTCTAGAGAATTCAAGAGAGTTTAAATATTTTCAAAAGATTTCAACACATGTTAAATGATTTTAAGAAATTTTAAGGGATTTATTTTAATGTAGAAATTCTATATGGGAAATTCCATCAAAGTTTGACGAACTTGAATTTTTTATAAATTTGCCTGGATAAAAGCCAAAAGCTTTTGTTTATTGAGAAGCAACTTCTGCATTTAAACGACTACTTGCAAGAACCAGCCATTGGTATGCGGAATAATATAGGATTGCCTTGAAAGTTAAATAGAAAATCCGAATTGCGTGCACGCTGCAAAGTTGATCTGACAATATTTAATGAGCGATTGGTTTACGTCTTCAAGACAAATGTGACTGTTTTTTTTTCTTTTTTCCTATAAAACACATTAGTATATAGTATTTTTTATTCAAAATATTTTCTGCTAATCATATACATATATTGAAATACTGTTTTTTGTGCAGAACTAAGAAAAGAATGTGAATATATATAATATAATGTCTAAAGATCAAGGCACTCTAAAAGAAAGAGCGAAAGAAGTTCAATTATATAAATTGTATAATGTTCTCACTTTCCATCAGCAATTCCAATGACCCAATTTTATACATATATATATTACATTCTCATTTTTATACATAATTCTTCTACAGGTGAGGAACTGCATAATTAATCACAGTTTTATTCTGGAGATTTTTCAAAAATTGAATGTATGTAGATATATATATACTATAAAAAATGAATGCTATATACATTCACTTAAAAAAAAAGTTAATTCTTGTATCCACATTATATGACGTCTGTATAGTCGTTGATACGCGACCAGAAAGACAAGTAATTCATTTCATCGCCCATCGAAACCGTTGAAAACGAAGGTTGAATTTCTCAATGCTGAAGTTCAACTTTGCTAGGGAGCTTCTGTAAACTCAGATGTTGATGGTGTAATAGCGTATTAATTATGCGTAGCAAGTCTCGCGCCAACGTCAGACCTTAAGAATTCCTTTGACTAAATTTTACCACTCCAATCATGTATCAGAAATCCTGAACGTTTAAATGAACGAAATATCTTTTTTCACAATTATATGTTACCCAATGCAATCAATAAATCAATTTATATATATTACACTATTTCTAATTTACAATCAATTTTTTTTCCTTTTTTCCAGTGAGAATAGTTTCTGGTGACCTAGAAACACAAAAAAGTCCCAAACTTTTTAATTACGGTGGAAAACCATCCTTTACATAAAATCTTTTAAAAATCATTAAAATTCTATGAAATCTTTTAAAGATCTTAAAAATCTTCTGGATTTCGTGAAAATCATTAAAATCTCTTGAAATCTGTTTAAATTCCTTAATATTCTAGGATAACATTTATAATTCTTTATATCCTTTAAAATCCATTAAAATTTATAAGAATTTTTATCAAATTCAAAATCCTTTACATAAAATCTGTTAAAAATCGTAACAATCCCTTAAAATCTCTTTAAATGCCTTAAAATTTTTAAAAACTCTTAAAATTCTTCAAAATCACTTAAAATTCTTTGAAATCTTTTAAAGATCCTAAAAATCTTTTGGATTTCGTAAAAATCACTTAAAAATCTTCAAAATTTCTTGAAATCTGTTGAAATTCCTAGAAAATGCTTCAAATTCCTTAATATTCTAGGATAACATTTAAAATCCTTCATATATCCATTAAAATAATAAGAATTCTTTTTAAAATCCCTTGAAATCTTTTAAAATACCTTAAAATTCCTAGAAACTCTTGAAATTCTTAAAAATCACTTGAAAATCGTCAAAATCACCTAAAATTTTTTGAAATCTTTTGGATTTCGTAAAAATCACGTAAAAAACTTCAAAATTTCTTGAAATCTGTTGAAATTCCTATAGAAAATGCTCCAAATTCTTTAATATTCTAGCATAACATTTAAAATACTTTATACCCTTCAAAATCCATTAAAACGACAAGAATTCTTATCAAATTCCGTAAAATCCTTACAAAAAATCTTTTAGAAATCGTAAAAATCCCTTGAAATCTGTTAAAATTCGCGAAAATCTCTTAAAATTCCTAGAAACTTCTTCAAATTCCTTAATATTCTAGGATAACATTTATTACACTATTTCTAATTCACAATCAATTTTTTTTTCTTTTTTCCAGTGAGAATAATTTCTGGTGATCTAAAATCATAAAAAAAACCCAAACTTTTTAATTACGATGGAAAACCATCCCTAGTGATGAAAAACTCTTCAAAAATAACTAAATCGACTCAAAACCCAAAAACTCAATAAAATACATCGGATTTCATTGATTTTATTGATTTTATTGATTTATTTTATTTTATTTTATTTTATTGAGTAAAATGAGGAAATGCAATAATTTTGTAATTTTGATATTAGAACTTGGACCCAACACGAAAAAATTGAGATCCAATTTCCAAACAAAGCGAGATTTTTCTGTGAAGGTGTAGGAAAGTAAATAATAATAAAAAAGGGAACCTAGTTCATTCACCGAAAGTCGTAACAATTATGCCACATGATTTTAATCGTGATAAATTCCCTCCGGTTTAGAGTGTTACGTTTCGCGCTTATAACGGCATTTTCAGTAATTTTCCCATTCCCAGTGGAGGATAATCTATCCTCTCACGCAAACCGATGGTATCACTGATGTTGACAATGAGAAAGAACTTTCATGAGACTTGAGAACATGCAGTCTTTTAGTGTTTATCTTGTCTGGGCAGAGACTTTCTAAAATCCAGACAAAACCTGCCTAAATAGGTACAAAATTGGTTTATATAAGTGTATGGTATAAAAGACACTGAGCGATCAAATCATTTTTAGAAAAAAGTTTAAATATTCTAGGATATCCTAGAACATTTCAACTTTTTTTTTAAATTCTTTATATCCTTTAAAATCCATTAGAATTATAGGAATTATTATCCAATTCAAAATCCTTTACATAAAATCTTTTAAAAATTATTAAAATCTCTTGAAATTTCTAAAAATACTTTAAAATTCTATGAAATCTTTTGAAGATCTTAAAAATCTTTTGGATTTCGTACAAATCATTAAAATCTCTTGAAATCTGTTAAAATTCCTAGAAATTTCTTCAAATTCCTTAATATTCTACGATAACATTTAAAATTCTTTATATACTTTAAAATTCATTAAAATTATAAAAATTCAAAATCCTTTACATAAAATCTGATAAAAATCGTAAAAATCCTTTAAAATCTCTTTAAATGCCTTAAAATTTCTAGAAACTCTTGAAATTCTTCAAAATCACTTCAAAATCTCTTAAAATCTGCTGAAATTCCTAAAAAATGCTCCAAATTCCTTAATATTCTAAATAACATATAAAATCCTTTATATCCTTCAAAATCCATTCAAACAACAAGAATTCTTATCAAATTCCGTAAAATCCTTACATAAAATCTTTTAAAAATCGTAAAAAATACCATGAAATCTCTTAAAATACCTTAAAATTCCTAGAAACTCTTGAAATTCTTAAAAATCATAAAAATCTCTTGAAATCTGTTAAAATTCGTGAAAATCTCTTGAAATTCCTGAATATTCTAGGATAACATTTAGAATCCTTTATATCCTTTAAAATCCATTAAAATTATAAGAATTCCTATCAAATTCCATAAAATCCATTACAAAAAAAATAAAATCTTTTAAAAATCATAAAAATCCCTTGAAATCTCTTAAAATTCCTAGAAAATCTTAAAAATCACTTGAAAAACGTCAAAATCCCTTAAAATTAATTTTAAGAGATTAAAAATTAATTAAACTAATTCTATTAATTCGTAGAATTCAGATGGGATTTTTAGAAAAAACTTGAAAGAAAATCGACTCTATTTTCCTAAAACTAGACCATTTATTAACCTTTTCTGGTTTTTTTAAGTAATTTCAAGGGATTTTATAGAGATTTCAGGTGATTTTAGGGAATTTCAAGAGATTTTAAGGAACTTCAAAGGATTTTTAAAAGAATTCAAAGCAGTTAAAGGATTTTCAAGAGTTTTCACTAGATTTCAAGGGATTTTCGGATTTTTATAAAAGTGCAAAGTGATTGTAAGGAATTTCAATGGATTTTTAGAGAATTCAAGAGTGTTTAAAGATTTTCAAAAGATTTCAACACATGTTAAGTGATTTTAAGAAATTTTAAGGGATTTATTTTAATGTGGATGAGTAAATCAAATGAAATTCTTTAAAAACTTTAAAATCTTCTGTAAATATCTTTAAATATCTTCAAATCTCTTAAAATTCCTCTAAATTCTCTAAAATTGCTAAATAAAAATTTTGGGTTTTGGGAACAGTCGAATTTTTTTACAATTATTATTATTATTATTATTCCAATAATTATAAAAAAATCCCATAGGCATCTCCGAGTAAATTTCTGCTGGTATTTAAATATTTTAAAGCAATATCGAACTTTGTGAAGTTGATTTTCCACTCTTGCGGAAGAAATGCTGGCATCTTACATAAAATGACTTGTGACACTGGTATTTGAAGTAAAATCTGCAGTGCCGGGATACTTTCGTGTCAAGTCTTAAAACTGGAATTCAAGATTATCTATTTATCTACAATTTTCACTTTTATTTCATATATGAATATTTATTCAATAAATTTAATTTAATTCAATCTAGATCCATTTGTATGTCAACTATAAATTACTTTCATATAGAAAAACATAAAAAAAACCTATGCAATACTGCATAAAAATGAATAATATAAAAATTTTCTCATTCTATCGGAGCATAGTTACAAAGAAAATGATTACAAAACTGATATTGTATTTTCGACCTCGATTTTCGTAAGACTCAATCAAAAATCGTTGCAAATCGTGACACACATAAACGCACCTGTCAATATTGTATAGCATAGTGATTTCGTAATCTAAAGGAATTCATATAACCCGTCGCCTTGCTTGATTGGAAGGGAGAGATCTAATGCACGATATAATGCAATTTGCATCAGTTAATATCCGATAATAATTAATAATAATTAATAATCGTGATAATATTTGATACAAGCATATCAAATCAAATTTAACATAAAAAACAATCCTTATTATGCATTGTACAGATTATATTCATTATTATTGTAAAAATAGTATAAGCTTATTTAAAAAATTCCATTTATCTTCAAAATAAATAAATAATCAAAGTAATTTATGCATTGCATGGCAATTAACGAAAAAACGACAAAATTAAGCAAAAAATATGCTTTCCTTGAAAATCTCGGATCTACTTTTATGAAAGCCGAGTTGAGTAGTTCGCCTTGTATTATAGACACGTCGACCTCTTGATTAAAGAAAAACGAGAAAGATTTTTGGTAAAAAACTCATAATTGAAATTTAATTTTTCATTTGAAGATTTTTCTCTTTTTTTTTCTCTGTGTTTTTTTCTTCATATGTTATATATGTTTTTCTTTAAATTTCCATTACAAATTTTGAAAATGAACACCCAGTCTGATAATTAATATAGGATTTAAATTAAAGTATCAATTTTAATTTTAAAAAATTGAATCAATTAATAACAAAATTAAAAAACACAATTTGTGAAAAGAAAATATTTAAAAAGCTCTTGAAATTCTTAAGAAATTCTTAAGAAACTCTTGAAATTCTTAAAAATCACTTAAAATTGTATGAAATCTTTTGAAAATTCTAAAAATCTTCTGAATTTCATGAAAATCATTTGAAAAATCGTCAAAATCTTTTAAAAATCCCTGGAAATCTCTTAAAATACCTTAAAATTCCTAGAAGCTCTTGAAATTCTTAAAAATCACTTAAAATTCTATGAAATATTTTGAAGATCCTAAAATTCTTTTGGATTTCGTAAAAATCACTTGAAAATCGTCAAAATCTCTTGAAATCATTTAAAATTCGTGAAAAATTCATAAAATTCCTAGAAACTTTTTAAAATTCCTTAATATTCTAGGATAACATTTAAAATCCTTTATATCCTTTAAAATTAATTAAAATTATAAGAATTTCTATCAAATTCCATAAAATATTTTTAAAATCCTAAAAATCTCTTGAAATCTCTAAAAATACCTTAAAATTCTATGAAATCTTTTGAAAATCCACAAAATCTTTTGGATTTCGTAAAATTCAGTTGAAAATCGTCCAAATCTCTTGAAATCTGTTCAAAATTTGTGAAGAATTCATAAAATTCCTAGAAACTTTTTCAAATTCCTTAATATTCTAGCATAACATTTAAAAGCCTGTATATCCTTTAAAATCCATTAAAATTACAAGAATTCTTATCAAATTCCATAAAAATCTTTTGGATTTCGCAAAAATCATTAAAATCTTTTAAAAATCGTGAAAAATACCTTGAAATCTCTTAAAATACCTTAAATTTCCTAGAAACACTTAAAATTGTTAAAAATCACTTGAAATTCTATGAAATCTTTTAAAAATCCTACAAATCTTTTTGATTTCGTAAAAGTCAGTTGAAAATCGTAAAAATGTCTTGAAATCTGTTGAAATTCATAGAAAATGCTTCAAATTCCCTAATATTCTAGCAAAACATTTCAAATACTTTATATCCTTCAAAATCCATTAAAACGACAAGAATTCTTATCAAATTCAGTAAAATCCTTATATAAAATCTTTTAAAAATCGTAAAAATCTCTTGAAAATCTTGAAAATCTCTTAAAATCTGTTAAAATTCGTGAAAATCTCTTAAAATTCCTAGAAACTTCTTCAAATTACATAATAATTTCATAAAAATCACTAGAAAATCGTCAAAATCTCTTAAAAATCATTGAATTTAGATGGGCCTTTGCACCTGCTGTGTGAATCATCTTCAATCTAGAATTGATTTGAAGGTATATGTCTAGTTGAGAAATTTTTCTCTATGTTTTTTTCTTCATATGTTATATATGTTTTTCTTTAAATTTCCATTAGAAATATTGAAAATGAACACCCAGTCAGATAATTAATATAGGATTGAAATTAAAATATCAATTTTAATTTAACAAAATTGAATTAATTAATAACATAATTAAAAAACGCAATTTGTGAAAAGAAAATATTTAAGAAGCTGACATAATAGTCTAATAAAGTTAATAATTTAATATCCGGGATATAGTGCTTTAGAAGCGGAAATTAATGATCCTCAAAATCCAGCAATGACGTCAAATACGTCATGATGAGGATAATAGTAAACACCTATGTATCCAACTTTATTCAATCTGTGTCGTCCTTGACCTTATATATATTACTGAATGTTCATTTCATAAATACGCTTCGTCAGCTGATTCCCAGGAAGTAAGCAAAGGTTGATTTAAAATGTTCAAGTTACATCATTGAGTTTTACGTCATGCCTTCTATATATCGATCAACTACTCTTCTTTTGGTGCGAAACGTCTTCAAAATAACGAAACTGATCTCATGACAAACCTGACAAACACTAATGAGGTAAACGAGATTCTAATTATTATGTAGTTCGATTTCAATTAAATATGAGAGCGAAAGCAAGCTAAAGTATGTCAGAGTTCGAATTTGAATTCAGAGCAAAAAGTGTTCTGATTACATATGAGACTTCTGTTGATTATGTGGAGTCCTATATGAGATATAAAATAATAATGTTATTACAAGAACCACTTTTGTAAGAGCGTCGTGTTACACGTAATGAAGAAGTATTGAAAGATTGCCATGCATGTAATTAAAGCTCTCAGAACAGAAATTAATATCAATTCCCTTGTCAGTGTCACTATAAGCCGTTTATCGGGTATATGCCTCGATCTTTAACTAAAATTCAAATTAACTAACATTAAAATTAACTCAAATTAAAATTAACTCAAATTCTTAAAATCTCTTGAAATCTTTTAAAGATCTTAAAAATCTTTTGGATTTCGTAAAAATCATTAAAATCTCTTGAAATCTGTTTAAATTCTTTAATATTCTAGGATAACATTTATAATTCTTTATATCCTTTAAAATCCATTAAAATTATAAGAAGTCCTATCAAATTTCATAAAATCCTTTAAATAAAAAATAACATCTTTTAAAAATCATAAAAATCCATTGAAATCTCTTTAATACCTTAAAATTCCTAGAAACTTTTGATATTCTTAAAAATCATTTGAAAATCGTCAAAATCTCTCAAAATCATTTACAATCCTTTATATCGTTTAAAATCCATTAAAATTTATAAGAATTCTTATCAAATTCAAAATCCTTTACATAAAATCTGTTAAGAATCGTAAAAATCCCTTAAAATCTCTTTAAATGCCTTAAAATTTTTAGAAACTCTTGAAATTCTTCAAAATCACTTAAAATTCTTTGAAATCTTTTAAAGATCCTAAAATTCTTTTGGATTTCGCAAGAATCATTAAAATATTTTAAAAATCGTAAAAAATACCTTGAAATCTCTTAAAATACCTTAAAATTCCTAGAAACTCTTGAAATTCTTAAAAATCATTTGAAATTCTAAGAAATCTTTTAAAGATCCTAAAAATTTTTTGGATTTCGTAAAAATCACTTAAAAATCTTTAAAATTTCTTGAAATCTGTTGAAATCCCTAGAAAATGCTTCAAATTCTTTAATATTCTAGCATAACATTTAAAATACTTTATATCCATCAAAATCCATTAAAACAACAAGAGTTCTTATCAAATTCCGTAAAATCCTTACATAAAATCTTTTAAAAATCGTAAAAATACCTTGAAATCTTTTAAAATACCTTAAAATTCTAAAAAATCTTTTAAAAATCCTACAAATATTTTGAATTTCGTAAAAGTCAGTTAAAAATCGTAAAAATCTCTTGAAACCTGTTAAAATTCGTGAAAAATTCATAAAATTCCTAGAAACTTCTTCAAATTCCTTAATATTCTAGGATAACATTTAAAATCCTTTATATCCATTAAAATTATAAGAATTCTTTTAAAAATCCCTTGAAATCTTCTAAAATACCTTAAAATTCCTAGAAACTCTTGAAATTCGTAAAAATCACTTGAAAATCGTCAAAATCTCTTAAAATTCATAGAATTCAGATGGGATTTTTAGAAAAAAGTTGAAAGAAAATCGAAGCTATTTTCGTGTTACACGTAATGAAGAAGTATTGAAAGATTGCCATGCATGTAATTAAAGCTCTCAGAACAGAAATTAATATCAATTCCCTTGTCAGTGTCACTAAGACATTTATCGGGTATATGCCTCGATCTGTAACTAAAATTTAAATTAATTAACATTAAAATTAACTAAAATTCTTGCCTGTAAATTCATGACAAAGTATATATCATAATTTGCGATTTAACTCTTTTTATCAATGAATATTGAATAGTGAATTCAATTTTCAGTTATAATTTCTGTATATTTTACTCAAGTGAAATTAAACATTAAGAAACAAATAATATATATTTGTCTCATTAGGCAATAAATAATATTTGTCATGCTTAAATGAAGCGTCCACTTAGAAAGGCGGCTGGCATTTTCTAACAGTGAAATCTCTTTCATCTTTCAAGAGAAAAAGAATTTCTCAACTAGTTTTTTTTTATCTCAGAAACGTGACTTTTTTTATGTATATTCAGTTTTTACATAAATCGATGTTTTGAAACATAAAAAGTACTTATTCCTTTTGTCTACTTTTTAAAATCTTGAATTTGCTATTCTGAATACATTATGTCCCTTCATTTAGAAAGTAATGATTAAAAGATAAAAGATTTGCAAATTCGTGGATAAGAAGATAAATTATTAATTAAAATAACTAAAAGTTAAATAATAATAATAATAATAATAATAATAATCGTTGAAATTGATCTCTCTGTTTTCTTCTCTCCAACTCTCTTTAAAAATCAGTGAAACTCTTTATTAGTGACCCGTGAACTCGGCACGTGTCTACTTTAAAAGTCTGATCTTCTCTCAATACAAAAAAGAAATTTTCGATGACCGTGAAAAATGCAAAATAGTGTCCTTCATTTAGGATGAATTTAGGCGAAGGTCAGTTAAAACGTAAAAAAAATAATCCTATTTTAAAGAATATCAAATGAATTTATGAAAATAAAAGGAATTTCACGAAATTTCACGAAATTTTGAAAGGTAGTAAATTAATTTTAAGGAATTTTATATGAAACTTATGGAGATTTCTAAAATTAGATAAAGGATTACTAGATTTTTTTATTTCAAGAATTAAAAAATTCTCAATTATATTTTTTTTCTCTTTCACATTTAAAGTCCCCGAAAATCATTAGAAATCTCATCTTTCATGAAATGTTTAAAAATTCTAGAGAATTTATTAATCATCAGCATATAATCTCTTAATATCCCTTCAAATTATTTTATATCTGACAAAATTCCATGAAATCCTTAAAAACTCCGCAAAATCTTTTGAAATCAATAAAATTCTCCGTTCAAATTTTATAACCGTTTAAATTTCATAAAATAATTTAAAAATTACAAAAATCTCTTGAAATCTGATAAAATTCGTGAAAATCTCGTAAAATTCCTAGAAACTCTTGAAATTCTTAAAAATCTCTTGAAAATCTAAGAAATCTTTTAAAAATCCTACAAATATTTTGGATTTCGTAAAAATCACTTGAAAATCGTCAAAATCTCTTGAAATCTCTTAAAATACTTTAAAATTATCAGAAATTCTTGAAATTTTTAAAAAATCATTTAAAATTCTATGAAATCTTTTAAAGATCCTAAAAATCTTTTTAATTTCGTAACAATCACTTGAAAATCGTTAAAATATCTAAAAATCATTTACAATCCTTTAAATCGTTTAAAATTCATTCAAATTACAAGAATTTTTATTAAATTCAAAATCACTTACTTAAAATCTTCTAAAAATCATAAAAATCCATTGAAATCTCTTTAATACCTTAAATTTCCTAAAATTCTTTTAGATTTCGTAAAATTCAGTTGAAAATCATTAAAATCTTTTAAAAATCGTAAAAAATACCTTGAAATCTCTTAAAATACTTTAAATTTTCTAGAAACTTTTTCAAATACCTTAATATTCTAGGATAACATTTAAAATCCTTTATATCCTTTGAAATTCATTAAAATTATAAGAATTTCTATCAAATTCCGTAAAATCTTTTTAAAATCCTAAAAATACCTTGAAATTCTATGAAATCTTTTGAAAATCCACAAAATCTTTTGCATTTCGTAAAATTCAGTTGAAAATCGTCCAAATCTCTTGAAATCTGTTCAAAATTTGTGAAAAATTCATAAAATTCTTAGAAACTTTTTCAAATACCTTAATATTCTAGGATAACATTTAAAATTCTTTATTTCTTTTAAAATTCATTAAAATTATAAGAATATCTATCAAATTCCATAAAATCTTTTTTAAAATCCTAAAAATCCCTTGAAATCTCTAAAAATACCTTAAAATTCTATGAAATCTTTTGAAGATCCAAAAAATCTTTTGGATTTCGCAAAAATCATTAAAATCTTTTAAAAATCGTAAAAAATACCTTGAAATCTCTTAAAATACCTTAATTTTTCTAGAAACTTTTTCAAATACCTTAATATTCTAGGATAACATTTAAAATTCTTTATATCTATTAAAATTCATTAAAATTATAAGAATTTCTATGAAATTCCATAAAATCTTTTTAAAATCCTAAAAATCCCTTGAAATCTCTAAAAATACCTTGAAATTCTATGAAATCTTTTGAAAATCCACAAAATCTTTTGGATTTCGTAAAAATCATTAAAATCTTTTTAAAATCGTGAAAAATACCTTGAAATCTCTTAAAATACCTTACATTTCCTAGAAACACTTAAAATTGTTAAAAATCACTTGAAATTCTATGAAATCTTTTAAAAATCCTACAAATCTTTTTGATTTCGTAAAAGTCAGTTGAAAATCGTAAAAATGTCTTGAAATCTGTTGAAATTCATAGAAAATGCTTCAAATTCCCTAATATTCTAGCAAAACATTTCAAAAACTTTATATCCTTCAAAATCTATTAAAACGACAAGAATTCTTATCAAATTCCGTAAAATCCTTACATAAAATCTTTTAAAAATCGTAAAAATCACTTGAAAATCTTGAAAATCTCTTAAAATCTGTTAAAATTCGTGAAAATCTCTTAAAATTCGTAGAAACTTTTTCAAATTACATAATAATTTTATAAAAATCACTAGAAAATCGTCAAAATCTCTTAAAAATCATTGAATTTAGATGGGCCTTTGCACCTGCTGTGTGAATCATCTTCAATCTAGAATTGATTTGAAGGTATATGTCTAGTTGAGAAATGTTTCTATGCATTACATGCACAATTGTACAAGCAGCAGTCTCACTTAAAGTGTGACTGGGTTAGAGTGGAAGGAATGCAGCAATCGCTCGGCCTGTTCTTAAAGTATGTGCGTGCAAATAACAAACGCATAAAGTGCATGTATTAGTTATATACATATATGTATAAGATATATATATACATATATATATATATATACTATGTAATAAGAGGTACCAGTGGCACCAGAAGGATTGCGGTGGACTCTGAACAAAAACCTGCAGCGATTCCCCCTTAATGCTCTTTTTCAGGGACGAACCAAGAAAATAAACGCCCTTGATCACAGAATTTAGAAAAGTCTAGCCAAATTTAGAAAACCGCAGTTAAATCAAGATTTCTATCCGAAGGAACAACAATCCTGTGATTTAAGCAAAAAAAAAAGAAGAAAGAACTGTAAATTACATGCAATAGATGTAATTTTGAAATAACCGCTTTCGATTACACAAATTATAATTTTCTACTTCACAACGGAAAACGTTATGCCAAAAATTGCTGTAGGAAAATGCAAAATGAAAGAGAAGCTGTTATTAAAATTGCAAATTGCTATTTTGACCAGAGGAAAAGTAGATTTTAACGTGAGAAGAGAATTCACTTGAAAAGAGGAGGAGGGATAAATAACTAACGGAGTAATAACTTCAACACATGCATTTTTAAGAATGTTAGAACAGGTTTGCAAGAGTAGTATGCAATGATCGAAAATTACCGAGAAAGCTTGCCATCCTTGCCTTCCTCATATCTTGTAAATTATCAAATTGCCAATGAAAATGTTATAAGAATTTAGAGGCAATTAAAATTGGATATATGCGAAGTTTGGGAGATAAGAAATGAATTTAGGTGGATTTTTACTAATTAAAGAGTGAATTTAATATATTTTTCAGTGAACGAATTTAATCCGTACGTAATCAATCATCAATAAAGCGTAGACCAATTCATCCGGTTCCGTTTTACGTGTCCAGATGATCATCGCATTAAGGCCGAACAAACAATTCTTGGACGGATTAATTTCAGGGGCGTATCTAATACCTATTTTCCTTCATTTTTATGTAATCTACTTTTGATATAATCATGTAATTGAAGCTTAAACTCAAATTCAGTTACAAAATTCGAATTAAGATCTTAAATAACTCTTTACATTACATATAATTATGCATCATTTAAAAATACATGTATTTTAAAGAAAACAGGATTTCGATCAAAAAGAGTAATAATAAAACAAATTACGGACTACTACGACAATATTTTCAGTTGATATAACAACAAATTATGATTACATGGGCGTAATAATTGTTTTTCTTATTACATCCATAAAAAATAAGGCAGAGCATAATAATCATCAAAAGAGAAAGAGTCATATTTACTTTTAGCATATAATTAATAACTTTTAGATCAAAATAAATTACAGTAGACAAAGAATTGAATGAATTTTTAAATCAATAATTTAACTGTTAATACGATTATTTGTAATCTAAAGTCGATCTCATGTTGTATATTTTATATTAAGATCCCAGTGTCATTCAATCTAAGACTTTGCATTTGCATCTTTATTCAGCACACGATTTCAGAGAAATACGATTTACATAAGTAGTTGTGCGTAAGAGCCAACATTTAAACGAGCTTCACCCTAAGATTTTAGTATTGAAAAGGATATACATGTAGCTCCAGGCAGATCTGACATAATTTTTCAGAATATCAACTTGCTGATTTCCGTTCTCAAAACTCATGTCAGTGACCTGCAAGCGGACTTTCATACTTTCTGATGAATTTCAGATTTTAAGGCATGCGAATGTCGAATTAAAACTCTTTTTGGGTAAACATCATATTTCCTGCATGTTTTGTTAATCTAGAGAATTTTTACATTTAAATAACGGTTAGTATCTCGCCGATAAGTTTAAATGAAGTCAAGTAAGAGGCCAATCCAATTGGCCTCTTGTATAGCAGATGATTCATCACACGGTGAATAAAATTGAAGATTTTTAACACTTCCTGTTTTTTGTTTGGTACTTTTACTTTTAATGCTTTTTTCTTTTAATGCTTTTTACTTTTTATCTTTTTAAAATTTCCCTGAATGTGATAAAAATGAAGAACGTCAGGATGATAGATTATATTGTATTATTTATCTTTATAGATAGTATTTTAGTGCTCAATAAACACACTTTAGAATACCGATATTATCTATATATGTACATTGCACATTCATGCTCGCATTTCATGAAAAGTGTATACTGTATGTTGGTTGTTACGATCTCGGATCTACTGATCTACTGCTACCTTTCTCTGATACTACTGAACTCCATTTACGACAACCTGATTCTGCATCAAAACATCATAAGTCAAAAGTAGATCATACATTTAATGACAATATGAAGCTACTTCAAGTGAAATAGACTTTCTATTTGTTAAAATGAAGACATTCTTATATCGTTTTGTTATGATTAAAAAACTGCTACATAAAAAAATGAAAGTCATTTTTCCTGCAGTTTATTTAATTAATTAATTTTAATTTAATTTAAAAAATGCATTGCAATCGATCGAAAGCTTTTAGACGATTAAAAAGAAGAACAAGAGACTATATTTTTATTTATTATATGTTATACCTTGAATATGTAGTATTATTACTTATTTTTAATTGTGTATCACCTAATCGATTAAGCCAGTGAAATTACATAGAAGAAAATTGTGTTTTAATTGAAATGCAACCGAAATGAAAAGAATGATTTTTTTCCAGCGTTCAATTATAATAATCACTGTATATCTCTGATGTGAGAAACAATAATATTCCGAAAAATAAAACTTCTGAATTATTCTGGCCGTTCTCAAACCGAGACATGTTTGTAATTTATGCATTAGTTGCCGCAGAAGACGTTTTACAGTTAGAGAACCTTCCTTTTAAGTGCATCTCTTTAACATTTCAAGATAAACGTATGCTTGGAAAATCATTCACACCTATTCACACACACAATGAAATAATTATATGTATGTATAATATATATAATGTGTATGTACAAGGAAACGGAAGAACCAACGTAGGTCGTTTCGGTCGACGAAACCTCGTGTTCAGACCACGTGGAATCACTCAAACATGAAAAACTTTCTCAAAAATTTCCCCTTTCAAGTAGAAACGAGAAATCCCCTTTTTATTTTTTTATTTAAATTTATTATTTATTTTATTGAAATTTACTACATGTAACTTTATTCATTTAAAAAAATAAATTTCTTCAATTATTATTTGAAGAAATTCCGATATTGGTCTAATTATAAGAATTCTGTGAATTTCGGAACCGGAAAAGAGTACCGGAAGTGAAATCGAAGAAAATTATTATAATTGAGAATCCGCCCTCTTCAGACTTGTATTATACTAAATCTAGCATAACAATTTCAATCCGAGCATCAGATGGGGATATATTTATATGTGGTTCGTTGAACATTTATTATCAGTTTCTATATATTATGAATTTCTATTATTAATGCGGCGGAATTATTATTAATTCCAGGTGGCTTGCTTGGGATATTTAGTAATAGTTAAAAAATGTTATGATTTTTCTAAAAATGATATTAAGTTTCTTTTTACGGTATTAAATATTGAATAATATTAAAAATTCAATAATATTAAATATTATATTATATCTAAAATAATAAAAATTCGTTAAAAAGTACTTACACCATCGTCTGAGAAATCCACCCTGCAATTTTGCACATATCCCACGATGTACCCTCATCTTGTTTTGTAATCTTTCTCACCGATTCACCACTGTTGAAAATTCGTTCATTGGTCAAGTTGCAAAAAAAATATTAAGAAAGAGAGCATTTTCTGTTATTTTTAGTTGATTTTATATAACCAAAGCAATACAAAATACAAGAATCGAACTTTTATAAAAAAAATGGACTGAAATTTGAATAACACTTTATTTTTAGTTATTTTAGTCTTATTTGAATTTTTTACGATTATATTTCAACTTTTTATTTAGTGCTTACAAAAAAACTTCCGCGGAATTTGTCCTCGAATTTGGATGATCAAAGTACAATACTATTAATTTAAAGAAATCTTGCACTCCTTTCAAAAGTTAAAATATTCGTGTCGGCTAATTAAAAAGTAAAACGAGCAATTTACATTTTATTTTTACAATTTATCTATTTTATGATATTTTTGTGGCGTGTAAAGATTAATGTTTATACTATAAAATTAAGAACTTCAGCGAAAATCAATTAAACTGAAAGTTTGCTGATTTTAATCGCAATTTACACAAACGCTTTTCAGTGAAATAAATATTTCTCAACTGAAATTATCAATGTTTGAAAACAAACTTCTTTCCCCGAATTAAAATTTAATATTATTATTATATTATTATTATATTATTATTATATTATTATTACATTATTATTATTATATTATAATCATATTATTTTACGATACAAAGAACTGTCTGCCTTTTTCTAAATAAAATCCCGTAACACACTTTCAATAAAAAACAAACAAACATTTACTTAATTTAATTTGCGGCAAAATTCAGTTGTATGAAAAGAAAATACTCAGTCAGTCATAAAATAATTATGTCGCAAGAAAAAAATATTGCCTCAAAAGTGTTATTCAACCATTGCTTCCAGTTCATAAATTCATTAAATACATATACATGACTAACCGCTTATCATCATGAAATCATCATTTCAATTAAAATGAAAGCCATGTTTAAAATAAAATTAAACGCACAGACTCCCAAATAAAATCCCATATTCCTCAACTTAATTGCTCCTACTTAGGTACCTAATTTCACCAGGTCCTCTTACATAAATTATGACAGAATAATCTGTGTAAGTCCCAAAAGAGAAACCGACTAATGAAAGGTACCAAAGGTTCAAAGTCCACCAAAAAACGTCTAAAAAAATATTGCCACCAAAAAAAAAATATACATCACAGAAAATGCTTTCTTTCAACGGAGAGGATCTTGCCATTTTGATCCTTGATACTCACATCAATAAAAAATCGTAGGCCGTCAATCCGCGAGTCGATCGGACTTCATGAGACGCGGCACAAGAGAAAGTCGGTGCCAAGTATGCCGCTTACGAAGGAAACGGTAATCGGGAGCGAACTAACGTGGTTAAGTTGGTTGACCGCAAAGAGCGAAAATCGTTGGTCGATTTTCAACTGTCTCCCTTTTTTTTCAACCTTTTCCCCCAATTATAATTCGAATAATGATAAAATTAAATTTTCAATCTTGAATTCAAATGAAAACAGTGAAAATTTTCAATCTCTTCCACTTAATGAATCGCGCACTTGCTTATTCATTCAAATAAATGCGTCAGTTTCTTTTTCAAATAAAATATATCGTTTCGAATTGAAAAATATCGAAAATTGGCACTTTTTTCGCGAAATTTTAGCGAACCGATCGTTTGAACTTCGCGCGAACTTCCGCCGTTGGAGGTCCGGCGATCGATCGCGATCTCAGGATGTTCCACTTATTGTACCTGCACGATCAGATCTTTTTTTAATTGATCTGTCGCGTAAGTGCATAGGTACGATCGGTTACTTGAAAACGAACGAACGGAATGAAGACACGATCGGTTCGAAGTCGGCCGAGAGACTGCGAGCGGAGAAACCAGAAGAGTTTTGCCTGTGTGCGCCTCTGGGCTGCCCAGGTGAACGATTTATTATTACCCCCACCTGATTTCTCCTCCTGCTTTTCTGTACAGGTACTCAGTGTTGTCCTGAGCGTCCTGAGTACTGAGAGTCCTGTAGGAGTCATGTTCATTTTTTATATGTTAGAAAAGAGATTTTTTAGGAATTTTATACAAAATTTCATTGGATTTGGAGATATTTTAGTAAATTTCATGAGATTTTATGGAGCCTTGAATATAATAGAGGTATTTAAAAGGGGTTTTGGAATTTTATTGAGATTTTAAAAATATTAAGTGATTTCAGAGAATTTCGAGGAATTTTATGAAATTTTAAAGGATTTTATGAAATTACATGGAATTTTGAGGATTTTGAAGGGATTTTACAACATTTCATGGAATTTTAAGTAATTGGAAGTAATTTTAAGGAATATAAATTGATTTTGGTAAACTTAAAAGAATTTCATAAGATTTCTTAGGATTTTAAGTAATTTTAAGGGATATCAAGTAATTTTACGATATTTAAAGGAATTTCACTAAATTTTGAAGGACGTTAATAGGATTTAAGATATTTTACGAGATTTCATGGAATTTTAAGTAATTTTAAGGGATTTCAAGATGGTTTAAGAGATATTAATTTTAAAGACTTTTATTTTTAGAAATTTTTAAGGATTTGATGATTATATTGGATTTTCGAGGATTTTAAAGAATTTAACGAAATTCTATGGGATTTTGAGTAATTTTAAAGGATATAACGATAGGTTGTGAAATTTTAAAGGATATCAAGTAATTTTACGATATTTACTGGAATTTCACTAAATGTGAAAGGATTTAAGATATTTTATGGAGTATTAAGTAATTTTAAGAATTTTGAAGGAGTTCAAGGGATTTTACGACATTTCATGGAATTTTAAGTAATTGGAAGTAATTTTAAGGAATATAAATTGATTTTGGTAAACTTAAAAGAATTTCATAAGATTTCTTAGGATTTTAAGTAATTTTAAGGGATTTCAAGATGGTTTAAGAGATATTAATTTTAAAGACTTTTATTTTCCGAAATTTTAAGAGATTTGTTGAGATTCATTGGACTTTCAAGTATATTTAAGTATTTAACGAAATTTTATGGGATTTTGAGTAATTTTAAGTAATTTTAAAAAATAATAGTAATAATTTTGCAAAATCAATTGATGTATCAATTGATTTTGATACACTTTCAAATTGAAAGGAATTTCATAAGATTTCATAGGATTGTGAAATTTTAAAGGATATCAAGTAATTTTACGATATGTAAAGGAATTTCACTAAATGTGAAAAGATTTAAGATATTTTATGGAGTATTAAGTAATTTTAAGAATTTTGAAGGAGTTCAAGGGATTTTACGACATTTCATGGAATTTTAAGTAATTGTAAGTAATTTTAAGGAATATAAATTGATTTTGATAAACTTAAAAGAATTTCATAAGAATTCTCAGGATTTTAAGTAATTTTAAGGGATATCAAGTAATTTTACGATATTTAAAGGAATTTGACTAGATTTTGAAAGACTTTAATAGGATTTAAGATATTTTACGAGATTTCATCGAATTTTAAGTAATTTTAAGGGATTTCAAGATATTTTAAGAGATATTAATTTTAAAGACTTTTATTTTCAGAAATTTTAAGAGATTTGTTGAGATTCATTGAACTTTCAAGTATTTTTAAGTATTTAACGAGATTTTATGGAATTTTGAATAATTGTAAGAGATTTATTGAGACTTATTAGCCTTTTGAGTAATTTTAACTAAACAAGAACGATTTATAATATTTTATTTCTCTAATCTCTTACAATATATGTTAAACTTTGTGAAAATCTCTAAAAATTCCAAGAAACCTTTGAAAACCTGTGAAATCGCTTGAAATTCGTGAAAATCTGTTAAAATTTTCAGATTTTTTTGAATTCAATGATAATAATTCAAATCTCTTTTATATCCTTTAAAATTCATTAACAGTATAGAAATATCTTCAAATTCCATGAAACCTTTAAATATTCGAGAAAAATTTTCAAACTCATAAATCTTCTGAAATCCACGTTAAAATTCATGAAAATCTCTAAAAATTCCTAGAAACCTTTTGAAATTCCATGACAAACTTTAAAATTTCTTGAAATTCCCAGAAAAATTCTTGAAATTTTACAGTAAAATTTTAAATCTCTATATCTTTTATATATCCCTTAAAAATATTACATAGAAATCTTATCAAATTCCATGAAATATCCTAAAATCCCATACAATTCTAAAAAATCGTTTTAATATCCTAAAAATCTCTTGAAATCCATGTTAAAATTAGTAACAACCTCCAAAAATTCCTACCAACCTCTGAAAATTTCTCAACTCTTGAAATCTCTTAAAATCATTAAAGACTTAATCAAATTCCATGAAATCCTTTAGAATTCTCACAAAATCATTTAAATATCAGAGAAATCTCTCAAAATCACTTAAAATTATTAGAAATTTCATAAAATCCCTTAAAATTTTACGAAATATGCTAAAATCTCAAAAAATTCTACAAGATCGTTTTAATATCCTAAAAATCTCTTGGATTTCCTACAAATCACTTAAAAATCGTGAAAAATGCACATCAAAACCTTCAAAATCATTAATCTCTTGAAATCCATGTTAAAATCAATAAGAAACTCTAATAAATCTCTTGAAATTCCTTCACATTTAAAATACCCTAAAAAGTATTAGATATCTTATCAAATTCCATTAAATCCTTTAAAATTTCACAAAATCAATTAAAAATCAGAAAAATCTCTCGAAATGTCATGGAATTTTGAATAATTTTAAGAAATATAATGAGACTTCATGAAATTTTCAGTAATTTTAAGAAATATAAATTGATTTTGCGAAATTTAAAGTTCGTAGGATTTCATAGGATTTTTAGTAATTTTAAAGGCATTTTAAGATATTGTATGGGGTTTTAAGTAATTTTAAAGACTTTTAAGGGATTCGTCGGATTGTCAAGAATTTTAAAGGATTTCATGAAATTTCATAGGATTTTAAATAATTTTAAGGGTTTTGTCCACATTTTGTGGAATTTTAAGTAATTCTTAGGGATTTTAACTATGTTTTATGGGATATTAAGAAATTTAATGACCTTTTATGGGACTTTGAGTAATTTTAACAAAAAATATCAAGTGAATTTTCGAAATTTAAAGGCATTTCATAAGATTATCAGTTTTTTTAACGATTTAAGGAATTTCAAGGGATTTACGACATTTCATTGGATTTTCAGGAATTTTATGGAATTTGATGATGTTTTGGGAGATTCTATGTAATTTTAAGCAACTTTAAGATGTTTATGAGATATTAAGTTATAATTTGAAAAACATTTACTTCCAGAAATTTTAAGGGATTTAACGAAATTTCATGAAATTTTGAGTAATTTTGGAAGATATAATGAGATTTTATGAGATTTTGAGTAATTTTATGTAATTTTAAGAAATTTCACCAGATTTTCAAGGATTTTAAAGCGATTTTTAGATATTTTATGAGATATTAAGTAATTTTAAAGAGTTGTAAAGAATATCAAGGCATTTTACAGAATTTTATGGAATTTTAAATACTTGTAAGATATTTTAGGCTAAGGACTTTCAAGGTATTTACGAGATTTCATTTGATTTTTAGGAATTTCAGGAGATGTCATGTGATTTAAAATAATTTCGTGGGATTTGATGATATTTTTGTGGATTAATTTTAAGGGATTTTAAGGTATTTTATGGTAATAAGAAATTTTAAGGACATTTATTTTCAGGAATTTTAAGAGTTTTAATGAGATTTCATAGTATTTTGAGTAATTTTAAGTAATTTTAAGAGATAATAATAGGTTGTGGAATTTTAAAGAATATCAAGTAATTTTACAAATTTTAACGACTTTAACCAGATTTCAAAGGATGTTAAAGGGATTTTAAAATATTGTACAGAATATTAAGTAATTTAAAAGATTTTTAAGGGATTCGAAGGATTTTACGGAATTTCTTGTAATTTTAAATTCTTGTAAGATATTTTACGATATTTTATGAGATATTAAGTTATTCTTTAAGGACTTTCAAGGGGTTCTACGAAATTCTATTGGGTTTACAGGAATTTTAAAGGATTTCATGACATTTCTGGGATTTTTAATAATTTTAAGAGATCTTACGAAATTTTATAAAGGAAATTAAGTAATTTTTATAAGAATTTTGAAGGATATTAAAGGAATTTTAAAGAATCTTAAACTTATAGAGATTTTTGAAATTTGACAAGGGATTACAAGTTTCTATATTTTAAAAATTATAAATTTCTCAATTATTTTGAATTATAGCAAAAGGTGTGAAAAAACAAGAAATGGCAAATTTTAATATACCTATGTTAATCTAGCTATCATTACATTCCTTAAAAAAACATGTCGACACTATAATTCAATCCAAAGATACGATGGATAAAAAAAAGTTGGAAAACTTTATACACATGTCTCTTATTCTTCGCATATTCGACTAAAAAATTCGTAAAAAAATCAAAAACCACGTCCAGAACATCCCAATTTCTTGACAAGGTTCTTAACGTCCTTTTTCACGTAATTTTTACATTTCTCATCAGAGAAGCATTAGATGTTTTTACAAATGCGTCTGTGTTATTCTGCAGCCCATTCAGTTTCATTAATCCTTTTTTTGTTTTAATTTTGCATTAATCAAAAACATTTCTTCTGTCACATATATTAACAAATTAATTTATGTATTATATATATTATATATACCTAAGAGAATTTTCAGCAAGTCATAAACCTGTTTTTAGTGGATCCATGAATAATACAATGAACCACTTAAATAATTTATCAAGATCTCGAAATTTATCAAATTTCAGAGTTTCAAATTCCTGAACTTTATACCTGTGCTTTCCGAACCATAATTGAGAGATTTACCTTGAGGGTAAATGACACAGAATATCTTTTCCGAAAATTTAGGCAAGTAGCTAGAGTTCTGTGCCAAATTGCACGTACACCACGCATCATTCTTTGTATATTCATTTTGGACAATAATTTCTTAACTTGAAGCATTTTCAACTGAAAAAAAAGCAAAAAAAGGCGAGAAATGGAGCTTTTTTGTTTCAAGATATTTTAAGAGTTTCATAAGATTTCATAGGTTTGTTTAGTAATTTTTAGGGATATAACGATAGATTGTAGAATTTTAGGGATATCAAGTAATTTTACGATGGTTAAAGGAATTTTACTAGATTTTGAAGGACGTTAAAAGGATTTAAGATATTTTATAGAATATTAAGTGATTTTAAAGATTTTGAAGGGATTCAAGGGATTTTACGACATTTAATGTAATTTTAAGTAATTGGAAGTAATTTTAAGGAATATAAATTGATTTTGGTAAACTTAAAGGCATTTCATAACATTTCATAGGATTTTAAGTAATTTTAAAGAATATAACGATAGTTTGTGGGATTTTAAGGGATACAGTAAATGACACAGAATATCTTTTCCGAAAATTTAGGCAAGTAGCTAGAGTTCTGTGCCAAATTGCACGTACACCAAGCATCATTCTTTGTATATTCATTTTGGACAATAATTTCTTAACTTGAAGCATTTTCAACTGAAAAAAGCAAAAAAAGGCGAGAAGTGGAGCTTTTTGTCCACTATAGTGACGTAGATTTTATCTTAATTTTATTCGAATGATTTACGCCTTATGAATGGCAAAAATTGAAAAACATGGAGATCTGGTTAAACTTGTTTTGCATGGATGAGAAGTTACCTTATAAATAAGCTTAAATCCTATAATTTTCAATGAGGAAATGAAGAAAAGCAATAATAAACTAATAATAATATATAAAATAATAATAATAATATAAAATAATAAATTAACGAAAGAATCATTCTGCGGAAGTAAATTCGAGATATACGCAAATTTTTCTAAAATAATACACGTTCATCTCTTAATACATTTTTAAGTGTCAGATAATTAGTTTACGCTCAAAATATTAAAAAGGAACAATTATAATTATCCTCCAATCGTCTCCTCATTTAGAATATGTCACGAAATATTATACGCCTAACTTTTAGACCTTTAACAGAAAAAGCACACGTGTTTTAAACTATTAAAAGTAGATTAATTTCAAGCAATTTATACAACTTATTAAAGTTATGAAAGAAACAATTTAGTTGAGAATTTAATGACAGTGATGCACAAATATTTGAGTATATAATATTAAGTAAGTTCAACAGAAACCTAGAAGTTTGACTTAATATCATTCGAAAGTTTAATGTTTCGATTAAACTAGTACTAAAGTTGGTTACATTTGCAATTAATTATGCGTTGATTAGACTTCAATTACCATGGAACTTTATTATTAAAAGTTTGGAAAGAAAAATATGTAATGGATTTTAGAAGCACAATAATATAATTTAACTGAAATAGAATTCTTCTCTTTAAGAAATTATTATTACTGCTGAAGAAATTATTATTATTGCTTAAGAAATTATTATGTATAGATATTAAATATGAAAAAGACGTAATGATTTTTTATGATCAATTGAATTAAATATTACAGATGCATTTTTGAAAATTGCTGCTCGTTCTCTATTATTAAGCGAAGGACGTTAATTAAACTAGTCACGGAAACTGGAATGTTCGATATATGCAAAGAGTTAAAAAAAAATAGAGCGGTCCAGCTTTTTCTTCTTCAATCTTATTGCATGATGCTGTATTCTCATGCACACATTTACATGATACCAAGACTTGTTCTGATTACTTAAGAGTTTCTCTAGTATTGACTTTTATATAATCAGATTCTTAATCTAATAATCTTATTACATTTTCATTACTTGCAAGTAATGAAAATGTTGCATGCATTTTGCATTAATAAGCTAATTTTATCGAAATACAGATCCTAGAGGAGTTTAAAGTTTTTGCAAAGAATTAAGACGATGAATAAGATTTCAAGAGATTTCAAGAGATTAAAATCCTTTAAAATTCTAAGAGGGATATTTAGATTTTGTAAAATACCATAAAATCTTTTAAAAGTTATAAAAATCTCATGTAATCTGCTAAAATTACTTTTAAAAAATCAAAATTTCTTAAAATTCCACAAGAAACTTTAAAATTCTTTGAACTCTCTAAAAACTTTCTTAAAAATCTCTTTAAATTTTTTTAAATTCCACAAAATCTTTTCAAAATCATAAAAATCTCACGAAATCTTTTAAAATTACCTTAACAAAATCCAAATTTCTTAAAATTTCACTAGCAACTTTAAAATTCTTTGAATTGCCTAAAAACTTTCTTATAAATCTCTTAAAACTTTGTAAAATTTCATAAAATCTTTTAAAAGTCATAAAAATTTCATGAAATCTTTTAAAATTACCTTTATAAAATCAAACTTTCTTAAAATTCCATTAGAATCTTTAAAATTCTTTGAATTCCCTAAAATTTATTAAAACCCTCTTAGAACTTGGTAAAATTCCACAAAATCTTTTTAAAATCATAAAAATCTCATGAAATCCTCACAGGTAAATCTTTGTCTCAAAATGAGACGAAAAGTTCTCAAAATGAAACAAAAATTTCTCAAAATGAGGCAAAATTTCTCAAAATGAAACAAAAATTTTTCAAAATGAGACAAGCCCTTAAAATTACTTTAAAAAAATTAAAATTTCTTAAAATTCCACAAGGAACTTTAAATTTCATTAAAATTCCTTGACTTCCCTATAAATTTTATTTAAAATCTCTTGAAATTCCATAAAGCCCTTGAAATTCCAACAAATCTTTTAAATATTATGCAAATCTCTTGTCATCCCTTTAAATTTTTAGAAACCTCTTAAAATCTTTTAAAATTACTGAAAATTCTTACAAGACTGTTAAAATCCTTAAAATTTTATAAAATTCCAGAAAATCTTTTAAAAATCATAAAAATCTCATGAAATCCTCTAAAATTCCACCAAATCTTAAATATTATACAGATTCTTAATATAATAATCTTATTACATTTTCATTACTTGCAAGTAATGAAAATGTTGCATGCATTTTGCATTAATAAGCTAATTTTATCAAAATACAAATCCTAAAGGATTTTAAAGTTTTTACAAATAATTAAGACGATGAATAAGATTTCAAGAGATTTCAAGAGACTAAAATCCTTTAAAATTCTAAGAGGGATATTTAGATTTTGTAATATACCATAAAATCTTTTAAATGTCATAAAAATCTCATGAAATCTGTTAAAATTACTTTTAAAAAATCAATATTTCTTAAAATTCCACAAGAAACATTAAAATTCTTTGAATTCCCTAAAAACTTTCTTAAAAATCTCTTAAAACTAGGTAAAATTCTACAAAATCTTTTAAAAATTACAAAAATCTCATGAAATCCTTTAAATTCTACGAGGGACATTAAAATCTGTTAAAATTACTTTTAAAAAATAAAAATTTCTTAAATTTCCACAAGAAACTTTAAAATTCTTTGAATTTCCTAAAAACTTTCTTAAAAATCTTTTAAAACTTTGTAAAATTTCACAAAATCTTTTAAAAACCGAAAAATCTCATGAAATCCTTTCAAATTCTAAGAAGGACATTTAGATTTTGTAAAATTCGAGAAAATCTTTTAAAAATCATAAAAATCTCATGAAATCCTCTAAAATTCCACCAAATCTTAAATATTATACAGATTCTTAATATAATAATCTTATTACATTTTGCAATAATAAGCTAATTTTATCAAAATACAAATCCTAGAGGATTTTAAAGTTTTTGCAAAGAATTAAGACGATGAATAAGATTTCAAGAGATTTTTGTAATACACATATGTATAGATTTGTTAAATAGTTTCCCTTTATTTATAGTTATGTTTTTTTAACGACATGCACTTGAAATAACGCGTCAACTTTCAATGTGAGTCAATTACACTTATATCTAAAATGAGGCCATCGGCCTCTTGATTTTGCTTTGACATGTAGTGCCGTTATAATATAGGGGCTGATGAGTCTACTTGTTCATTTAATATACTCATTGAAATCGACTTTCCATGCACTCGTTTAGTAAAGTAAAGGGAATACGACTTAAATGTTATTTTCTTCTTCCTTTCTCTGAAATCATGTAACATGTACCTAAGTGTAAACTATGGATTACCAATGGAATTCAAGAGAGTGATTTCGAATCATGAAATCGAAAGTTTTTGTATCAATAGTATATAAAATACTTAGTCAATCATTTATTGATTCCATTGTTTTTTAATTATTATGGGAAAATATCTTATATTAAAGGTATTATAGGTACTAGAGAAAATTTACCCATTCACCGTGATTTTATGAGATTTTAGGTGAATTTATAAGAAATTTCAGGAGATTTCAATAAAAAATGATATTAAAATATTTCTCAACGATTTTATATTTATTTTATATTATATATATTATATTTCACTAAATATTTTATATTTAGTGGAAGTCTATTCGGAATATGTATACACAGGCATATTCGAAGTTTTACAAGTATTATAATTTATACATGTATTATTTCCTTTCTTAATATGCAGAAAAAAATCTGTTCATTTTATAAAATGCTTTATGATCCGTTTTACTTTTTTTTCGAGTGCAATAAATATTTAGCTTAGCAGATAAATGCAAGATGCATTTGTCCTCTTTTTTATTCTCATAAAGCTATCTTTACGAATCTTATGCAGATCACGATTTTTTTCTCTCTTGCAGAAAGATAAATATCACAGAATTTCCTCATATTTTACTTGTTTATGTCAGAAGATGCAAAGACAAAAAAACGTAAAAAAAATGTAGCTACCATTTGAGAAAATAAAGAAGCCTTATATACGTACACTATATAAATTGCATCACATTTTACAATTAAACTTAATTATACATTAAAAAACTCAATGCTGCATCACGGTTTTTCATTTCTCTGACTTTTCCCTGACTTTCAGACAAATTTCGAATCCTTAACATAAAAGCATTAAAACTGCGAAAAACATTTTCAGTAAAAATATTCTTGAAATTTTTTTTAAATTTTGTATAATATCAGTTGGAATCTTTTGTTTAAAATCATTTCGCAACACCTACAATTCGTAAAAATCTAGCAAATTTATGACAACCTTAGAAATCTCTTAAAATTCATTGAAATTTCCACAATATTTTTTTTAATCTTTTGAAATATTTCAAAATTTGACGAGGAACTTTAATATATTTTAAAATGCGTCAAAATATCTTAAAATTATTGGAAACTTATTGAAATTTGCTGAAATTGTTTGAAATTCCGAGAAATATTTTTTAATTCCTTATAATTTCACTAAAATATTTGAAATCCTATAAAATGTTACAAATTTTTTTAAATATATATTAAAATTCCATGAAATCCTTTACAATTTTAAAATATCTTTATGAATCATAAAAATCTCTTGAAATCATTTAAAATTCAATAAGAAATTTTTGAAATGCTCTAAAATACATTAAAATCTCAAAATTCTTGAAAAATTCTACAAAATCTTTTATCAATTATAAAAATCATGTGAGATTTTTTAAAATTTTAATCGAATCCCTTAAATCACTTTAAGAAAATCAAAATTTCTTAACATGTTCTCAAGGAACTTTAAAATTCCTTAAAATTCTTTGAATTCCCTAAAGTTTCTTAAAAATCTCTGAAAAATTTGTAAAACTCCACAAAATCTTTTAAAAGTCATAAAAATCTCATGAAATCTGTTAAAATTACCTTTAAAAAATCAAAACTTCTTAAAATTCCACAAGAAACTTTTCAATTCCTTAAAATTGTTTGCATTCCATAATCATTCTTAAAAATTTCACAAAATCTGTTGAAAATCATAAAAATCTCATGGAATCTCTTAAAATTGCTTTAAAAAAAATCAGAATTTCTTAAAATTCCACTAGCAGCTTGAAAATTTTTTGTATTCCCTAAACTTTATTATAAATCTCTTAAAATTTTTTTAAAATCCACAAAATCTTTTAAAAGTCATAAAAATATCATGAAATCTTTTAAAATTACCTTTAAAAAATCAAAACTTCTTAAAATTCCACAAGAAACTTTTCAATTCCTTAAAATTTTTTGCATTCCCTAAACATTCTTAAAAATTTCACAAAATCTTTTGAAAATCATAAAAATCTCATGGAATCTCTTAAAATTGCTTTAAAAAAAATCAAAATTTCTTAAAATTCCACTAGCAGCTTGAAAATTTTTTGTATTCCCTAAACTTTATTATAAATCTCTTAAAATTTTTTAAAAATCCACAAAATCTTTTAAAAGTCATAAAAATATCATGAAATCTTTTAAAATTACCTTTAAAAAACTTCTTAAAATTCCACAAGAAACTTTTCAATTCCTTAAAATTTTTTGCATTCCCTAAACATTCTTAAAAATTTCACAAAATCTTTTAAAAATTACAAAAATCTCATGAAATCCTTTAAACTTCTAAGAGGGACATTTAAATTTTGTAAAATTCCACAAAATATTTTGAAAATCATATAAAAATCTTATGAAATCTGCTAAAATTACTTTAAAAAAATCAAAATTTCTTAAAATTCCACTAGAAACCTGAAAATTCGTTGAATTCCGTAAACATTATTAGAAATCTCTTAAAACTTTGTAAAATTTCACAAAATCTTTTAAAAACCAAAAAACTCTCGAAATCTTTTAAAATTACCTTAACAAAATCCAAATTTCTTAAAATTTCACTAGCAACTTTAAAATTCTTTGAATTCCCTAAAAACTTTCTTAGAAATCTCTTAAAACTTTGTAAAATTCCAGAAAATCTTTTAAAAATCATAAAAATCTCATGAAATCTGTTAAAATTACATAAAAAAATCAAAATTTCTCAAAATTCCACTAGCAACTTTAAAATTCTTTGAATTCCCTAAAAACTTTCTTAAAAATCTCTTAAAACTTTGTAAAATTCCACAAAAATCTCATGAAATCCTCTAAAATTTCACCAAATCTTAAATATTACACAGATCTCTTTTGTCATTCCTTAAATTCCTAGAAACCTCTTAAGATTATTGAAAATTATTGAAAATCTCTTGATATAATTAGAAATTGTAAATTTTGAAGAGACGTCTCTTTAATTTTTAGACATTGAAATAGTAGGACATATAAATTAATAGATTTTATGAGGGTCTATTATAATCAAGGGTGTCAATTCTAATTAATTCAATGAATAAAATTCTTCCCATAAGCTCATCTCTATACATATATCTATAATATTGTAGAAATTTACAATGTATTATAAATATACACATATATAGTTACATATTTGCTATTTGCAGATTTGCGATGGTGTAGGTCGTACAGTTGTTGCCGCCCAGCTTTCATCGATGGCGTAATTTCCGGAATGAACGTCTGGGAAAAACTCTCACCTTACCTTAGACTCTACCTACTCTACATCTCAGTGGAAATCTTCAATGTGACCAGGTGATGAGTATATCATCAGAAGAATATTTTTACCTTATCGACCTTTCCCTCCAAATTATGAAATCTCACCACAAGGTGCTGCTGTAAAATATCAATGGAAACTTTTAGTCTTTTATACCAACGTCAGAGCTCGACGCGCCAGAGCGCATAAAATAAACTACAAAACATATCAATTAAGTCATTAATTCATTCATTATTCATTAACCTTAATTGCTTACCCTATCTGGACCTCTTTAATCTCTTCTCATAGTCATATTAGCCATATCATCTACTCCTTGACCAATCTACCCTCTGACTCTTCTTTTCTTCTTTTCTTTTATTTTCTTTTTTTTTCTACAATTAAGTTGAAGTTTCAGACGTCTAATCTGTTGAAGTTTTTTATTTTTTTATTTTTTTATTTTTTATATTTATTACATTTAGAGTTCCTATCAAAATAAAAGAGTTTTAACAAACATTTTTGATTTTTGTTTATTTACTAGTAGAAATTTACCACTTGCCCGAGATTTTAATAGATTTTAGTGATTTTAGGGAATTTCAAGATATTTTAAGGGATTTCATTTGATTTTAAGGGCATTGGACCCAAATGTTAAATTCAAAATACTATTCTCCATTTTACTCAACGAAAATTATAGATAAATATTTTTTCGCTCTGCAGCACTAATCTTCTTTCAAATATAAGACTGCGTACAGAACGAAAAAAATATTTAGTTTCGATACTTTTTGCATAAAACGAAGAATTCAAAATCTGTCCTCAAAATTCAATATTTTCATTTTACTTGAATAATATGTGAATTAGATATTTTCTTGCTCTGTGCGTATAATTCTAGTTAAAAATTGATTAATTATACAGAGGGAAAAAATTCTAATTTTAATATTTGTTAAGTAAAATGTAGAAATCGAGTTTTTAGATTGGAACTTGGCTCCAACATCCTTAAGGAGCTTTAAAAAATTTTAAAGGATTTCAAGAAATTTTAAACAACTTCAAACGATTTTCCAAAGAGTTAAAAATAATTTAATGATATTGAATTGTTTTCACAAGATTTCAAGGTATTTTTAAAAGTTTGAAGAGTTATCAAGATATTCCCGAGATTTCTAAAGATTTTACAAGATTTCAAGAAATTTTAAGGAATTTAATCAGATTTTAAGTGACTTTAAGGAATTTCATGGAATTGATTCTAATATAGACGAAATAAAATGAAATCCATTAAAATATTTTAAAATTATTTGAAATTTTTTTAATTTTTCTGTTTTTAAAAATCGGTTGAAAATTTTATTAGTTCATTAAAATATAAATATAAATATAATATTCATTGAAATATCTTGAAATCTTGTGAAATTCTTTGAAATCTCTTACAATCCCCTGAAATCCCTTGAAATCTATTCAATATTTCTGGAAATCCCAAGTAAAAAAAAATCCTTGACATCCTGAAAAAGTCCTTAAAATTACTTGAAATCTTTCGCAAACCTCTAAAGTCTATAATTCCTTTTTTAAAACATCTTTTCAAATCCCAGACAACCTTGAGTAAATTTACGTTAGTAGATAAATAGAAATTTCGGGTTTTGGAAACATTTTTTTTAATATTATAAATTCATAGAAAACAATAATATAAATAATAATAATATAAAAACAAAAAATCGTCAACCCAATCTTTCTGCAATTTTTTTCTGATACGGCCGCTGAACTATAAAAAACAATGAAAAATTTAAATAAATAAATTATTAAAAAATTTCAGAATTACTTTTGCGGTCTTTATTTAGCATCACAAATGAATGCAAAATCGAATAAATAAATTCAATAAATAAAAACGAATAGTGACCCTGAAACAAAAGTGGGACAAGATGTTTTTGCCGAAAAAAGAAAATCTGTGTGAAAAAATACAGAAAAAATTAATTCCTGAAAAATGTAAATTATTCCACGAAATTTCGAGTTCCTGAATAAATTTAAAATCTTCTTCCTGCTTCACTACAGACCATGATATATGATATGTGTGGCATGTAGATTAGAAATTCTTTTAATGTCAATGAAGTTTTAAAGTTCATGAGCAGAAAAACGTAAAAGTGTTTTTCTGCTCATTCATTATCGTAAAAACTTGACTGGAGCATTCTTTGAGAAATATATAATGAACACTTTGAATTTAATTACTGCACATTGTAACAAATTACATAATGTCCTTTTCTAGAAGACTCCGCAACTTAAACTATATTATACAGATTTACAGAAATATTGTAAATAATCATATTCAAAAGGAATAATAATTTTTAAATTTTTTTTTAATTCCACGAGGAATGTTTTTAAATTCTTTAAAATCATTTTCAAATTTGCAAAATTCTTTTAATTATTGACGAGCTTCTTCAAATTCTTTACAATTCCACGAAAAACTTTAAAATCTGTTAAACTACGTAAAGATCTCTCAAAATTCTTGAAAACATCTTGAAATTCCATAAGATTCCACAAAATCTTTTAAAAATCATAAAAATCTCATGAAATCCTTTAAATTCTACGAGGGACATTAAAATCCCTTAAAATTACTTTTAAAAAATAAAAATTTCTTAAATTTCCACAAGAAACTTTAAAATTCTTTGAATTTCCTAAAAACTTTCTTAAAAATCTCTTAAAATTTTGTAAAATTCCATAAAATCTTTTAAAAATCAAAAAATCTCATGAAATCCTTTAAAATTCTACGAGGGACATTTAAATCCCTTAAAACTATTTTAAAAACATCAAAATTTCTTAAAATTCCTTAAAATTCTTTGAATTCCCTAAACTTTCTTAAAAATTTCTTAAAACTTTGTAAAATTGCACAAAATATTTTTAAAATCATAAAAATCTCAAAAATCCTCACAGTTAAATCTTTGTCTGAAAATGAGACGAAAAGTTCTCAAAATGAAAGAAAAATTTCTCAAAATGAGACAAAATATCTAAAAATGAGACAAATTCTTTTTCTGTCTTTAAAATTCTACGAGGAGCATTAAAATCCCTCAAAATTACTTTAAAAAAATTAAAATTCAAAAGCAATAATACACTTCAATCAGATTAGAAATAAATGAGTTTTTCTCCTATCTAATGATAATGAAGTCAAACATCATCAAGTAAAAAACCTAGGAGTGCCAATATGTTAACAAAAAGTGTCGATATATTCATAAACATTAAACATGTCTCTCAGGCATTCATTTTTTTCGCATATTATATTTACAATCAAAATAATGTAGTAAACGGATAGTAAATTACATAATTAATTAATACTATTTCATAAATTAAATAAATTTAATTTTAGTTTTAATTTTAATTTTAAATTTAATTTTAATTTTAATTTTCATGAATTAATTTTACAAATTTCATGTATTTATTATTTTGTCGAGATATACACAACAGGTGCCTTTTGTGGACCGGTGATCAGCAGCAATTGGTGCCTTTCTAATACATATTTGTTTGTGTGTGTTAAGTGTTCACACACATATGAATTTATATGAACTATACCCAAATTGAGAGGATTTTTAACTTTTACAATCATTTAGTTGAAGTTCCGTCGTTAAGTTTCCGCATGAAATGAGAAAATGATAGCTTTGAATGGATTTGATCGTCTTAGAGAAAAAAATAATGGTCCAAGTGACCATTATATATGTGAGGTCCACCAACGTCGATACCTTGATTTTCCTTGCCCACTTTTACCTTCGATTAAAGATTTCTCTCGATTCAGTGATTTAAGAAAGTTTTATTTTTCGTTACCAATGCTTCAATATAGGTGAAATATAGGCCATAATATTCATGTCATAAAAATGACCAAGATTTAAAAATTTAATATAGTAAAATATGAAAAATCAAAATTTAAAATTCCCCAAATTTTTGTTTAAAATTAAAAAAAAAATTTATTAATTTCTGCTAGTTATACTGAATTTTTAAACTCATTTCGATATTTATAACCGATATTTATAACATTATATATAACGGAATATTAATTCATGAAAAAAATACACTCAGAAAAAAGTTTGTCTAAATTAAAGAAAAAACCAAAGTATTTATTTAATTTAAACAAAAAGTACAATGCTTAATTATTGTGCCACTCAGAGTCACAAAAGTATTGTAATAGAGAATTTTCAAAATTTTCTACATATATTATAAAATATATTATATTATATTATATTATATTATATATTGAAAAATTAACTATTATATTTTTGACCTGCTCGAATATTTTTCTTTGAATTTTAAATAACTTTCTATGAAAATTAATATTTAATTACATTTTCTGATTGCATTTTTTTAAAAATAATGTTTAATAATTCTCGTTTTCAGAAAATTACTAATTGATTTCTTTTTTTTTTCCTTTTTTCTTCTGCAAAAAATTATTCCCTTATTTTTTTTCAATTAATTAAAAGAAATATTGCTAAATTTAAACAATAAATTGATTGAAACAGCAATTCATTTTTTTTTCGCATATTATATTCACAATCAAAATAATGTAGTAAATGGAGTAAATTAATTAATTAATTAATTCCATTTCATAAATTAAATAAATTTAATATAAACAAACTTTTTTCTAAGTGTACCTGCATAAATGTCGACTACATGTCTGTATGCAGATTATGATACACAAGGATTAAATGTACTCATGGAAGAAACCAACCACTTCGGTATATAATAATAATACTCGTCGACCTCGACAAAATCCACCTCGGTTTCAGTAATTTATTTGTCGATACCCAACCGGTAGATATTTCAAATATCCTTAGAAAATTGAAATGCACGTTTAAAGGACAATTTTGTAATCAATAAATTAATCTTCTGATATCTGCCAACTCTGGAAAAGTTAATTTTTTATTCCTATTAAAAGTCTCATCTTGACCTTACATTACAATTCTTTGATCTCTCATGGTCTTCATTATATAGACTCATCAGACACTGATCAGCAACCAGTTTTTAAATACAGGTATAATAAAATTTGAACTCGTTTTAAAATTTTATCTCTCATAAATTTTTTTTTAATTCTCCATTAGCAAAAAATATTTCATTGAATTAATCAAAATGCATATTTTCAATATTAGCAAAAGCTTCGGATTGAAATCCGGATTAATTCTGATAAACTTCCTTCAAAGGATTGTTAAAATCAGGAATAAATATTTTTTTTGATACTTTTTATTAGCACTATGAATTGTGACATATGACTTCTAAGACAAAAATTGCTTTTTTTGTCTTGTTTTTGTTGTATCAAAAAAAAGTTGCTTCATTATCGTTGAAAGACAGACGGACACTTATGATAATTAAATACGTGCGTCAAAAACACGTCAACATTATTAGCTGTTAGACGGATTTCGTTTGCAAAACTATTATATTTTTATTGCATCTTAGAAATAAAGTGAATAAATAAAAATGGAAGTTCCATCAAAAAGCAGAAAGTGAATTATATTATGGCTTATGACATAAGTTACTGATTGTTATTGCAAGAAATTATTTTATGTACGTGATAAGAGTATTGAACTACATAATAGAATTAATTTCATATAAAGTCTTCATTTTGAATTTTACGATTTATTGAGCAAGATTTTATTTAAAATCTATTTTCCAAATATTAATTACAAAACTGTAGCTCACTTTTTTTTCCTTATATGATTTAGTAGATCAGAAAAAAGGAGATTTATTGCAAAATGACAATCACAGATGAAAAAAGGCAATTATTCAAAGTAAACTTGCTGCATCAGCTAAATATATTACTATTTTTTCCAATTACAATACAAGTGCTTTAGAATTGCATGTATGTAATTAGTTGCTAATCATTATTTACTTTTCTCAATGAGAGTTGCCTGACAAGTTTTCTAATAAAAAATTTAATAATTGATAGAAGTGCAAAAACTGTTTGCTACTAATAAAAATAAAAGTTTTATCAAGAAATTCGAACTGAATCGAAAACAAAAAGTATTTGTTCATTGTAATAAAAGATATTACAAATGTATAGCCTTGAACAATCAAAGGATGAAAGTAAGAGAAAAGAAAAGACAATAATTTAACTAAAAAGTATGGAAAAAGAAACTTGCTAGGAGACTCGAATATATTTTGATTGATAAATATATTTGAATTACTAGATTAGTTTTCCGAGACATTTTTGAAAGATCTGCAATTAAGAAAAATAATTTAGAATCCTGCCGGAGTGTCGCATAATTGAACTATTGTCTCCCATTCTATGGATAAGGTATTATGTAATGTGTAATTAATTCATTAGTTTGACCTTAAAACATCTACGTGCCCAGAAGACAGTATGCAGAAATTATTTTAGATCTTCTTTCCGTTTAGGGATCTTAATCAACAGGCTTGCCTCAAGTCATCTTCTTAGTCATCATAGATTTTTTTTTAATTCACAAGCACTTTCAAAATATCTTTAAAAAATCATCAAGAGAAATTACGCCCTGAAAAATTGGGTATATTATATTCCTTTTTCTGTAATCATTGATACGGTCCTAATACGATTCTGCATATGGTTGGCATTGACCTAAAACACCAGGGTAAACGAGTTCTCCATTAAACAGACATAAAATATTCGTCGTGACTTCTTGGTTTCGCAAACTTTGTTCCTTCAACTTTTTACCCTACTTCCGATTCGTTTTGAAACGAGGTTTACCTTTAAAGAGTTTTCAAGACCAAGAAAGCAGTCCTGAAAAAAATTGCCAATGAAATTTTATACATAAGTACTCAAAAGCAGTTTTATTTTAAGAACATTTAGAAAGCCTGAAAAGCTAGATCGAGATGCAGATCAATTCTCAAAATTAATTCAAAATAATTCTGTTGAAGTTGACAAGAATTGGCTATTCAATGCAAATTAAAATCTGCTTATCGGCATGAGGGACAGATTTAGATTTTTGACATTTTGATATTGACGTTGAGAATGAACAACAACGTTCCTATCAATTTTTCTGATAACCCAGCGTGTGCAATCAACACCACGGTTTATTAAAAAATAATTTAAATCAAAACAGATTTCTCAGAAATTTTTAATGACACTTTTTTTTAGTTAATGACCGAAATAGTTAATGGCTTGAAATGCTTTAAAATATTTTGAAATCGTTTTCAATATTGAAATCCTTTAAAATCCTTTGAAATATAAATATTATATCCAATTAAAATATTTTTGCTTTTTCACATTACGAAATCAACAAAATATAAAAAAAAAACTATTTATCAGCAGCGATATAATTTTCACATTGAGCAATGTAATCAAAAAAAGAAGTATCTTATTTAACTTTAAATTTATGTACGTGGCTTGAAACAATTGTTTTTTAATGTTTCATTTACAGAATGTTTACCTGTTTAATCAAAAAAATGGCGTGATGTTCGACACTGAAGCAATCACAGAAACACAAGGACCAGATAATAATTTAGAGCCTGAGGCCATAGCGATTAGGTTTCATTTAAAATGTTAGTCGTTTATCGAGTGGCACAGGGTTAAACGTTAATTACAAATTGATTTCTCGTCGATTTCTCGTATAAGGAAAACGTAAATCGTTCTCTTATCACCCCCTAAGAGTAAAATTTATTTAACATTCTATCCTACAGACCTGGGAATTTAAATCAAAATACTTAATAACCGATTGGAATTATCAGTTTCAGAATTAAAGTTACTTTCAGATAGACGTTCAAATGAATGCGAAGTAAAATCATATAAAATTTTGAATACCAAAAATCTAACAAAACCAATTAAAAAAGGTTCATAATTAACAACTGTAATTATTTAATTGTACATATTTTTTCTACTATACAAATTATTCTCATGATAGAACTGCTGTTTAAATACACTTCAAATCGCATCGATAAACTGTTACAGTTTATCGATCGATTTCACCGAATACAACATCAAGAGTACCGATGATAGCTACGATGTCCGCTAAAAAGTGGCCAGGCCCGATCTTCATGAGTGATGCCAAATGAGCGAACCCTGGTGCCTTAATTTTGCATCTGTAGGGTTTGCTGCTACCATCGCTGACAAGATAGACTCCAAACTCACCTTTCGGTGCTTCGATTGCAGTGTAAGTTGATCCTGGAGGAACTTGGAAACCCTGGGTGAAAAGCTTGAAGTGATGAATCAAAGCTTCCATGCTCTCTTTCATCTCCTTTCGACTAGGAGGTACGATTTTTGCATCATCAACTTTCACTTCACCAGCCGGCATTTGATTCAAACATTGATGGATTATTCTCAGGGATTGACGCATCTCTTCTATTCGAATGAGATACCTGAAATCATATTAAAAGTGTTAAAGATGTCAACAGTTTCAGTCGCTTACTTTAAATTGGAAAAATTACTTACCTATCATAACAATCTCCGTTTTTGCCAACAGGCACATCGAAGTCAACTAAATCATAGGCGTCATATGGCTGTGTCTTCCTCAAGTCCCATTTGATTCCAGAACCCCGCAGCATAACTCCACTGAAACCTAAATTGAGAGCGTCTTCAGCGTTGATTACACCAATGTTTTTAGTTCTTTGGATCCAGATCCTGTTTTCACTAAGCATATCCTCAACTTCGTCAAGACGTTCACTATATTGTGCGGCCCATTGGTAGATATCGTCCATCAAACCAAGAGGCATGTCGAGAGAAACACCTCCAGGTCGAATATAAGCCGCGTGCATACGTGCACCACTCACACGTTCGTAAAACTCCATCATTTTTTCTCGCTCTTCAAATAACCAGAAGAATGGAGTGAGTGCTCCAACGTCCAAGGCATGGGTTCCGATACCCATAATGTGGTTTAAGATGCGAGTAAGCTCAGCGAAGAGAGCTGCGAAATAAGAAAAATTCTTGATTAGATTATTGGAATTTGCATTTATATAATAAATATTTTTTCAGTCTAGAGACAAAATTATATTTTAAGAAAGACTGTTATAACTTGGTTGCAAGACCCTTAGTTCTAACATTTTTTACTCACTTCGGATGTACTTCGCACGAAGGGGAACTTCGATATTGAGAAGTTTTTCAATGGCGATAGAGAAACATTGCTCGTTGCACATCATGGAAACATAATCCAAACGATCAAAGTATGGCAACGCTTGCATGTACGTTTTGTACTCGATAAGCTTCTCTGTTCCTCGATGTAAAAGCCCAATATGTGGGTCAGCACTTCTACAAATTTCTCCATCAAGTTCCAGCACTAAACGCAGTACACCATGAGCAGCTGGATGTTGAGGCCCAAAATTGATCTTTATATTGCTTATTTTGCTTTCAACTGGCCTTACACATGGATTTATTTTCGGCATCTCCCATTTTATCCCCCCATCCCAGGTGTAGCAAAAATGTCCTTCCAAGGTTCTAATATAATCGTAATCAGGCATCCAAGGAGCATCACCACCGGCATTTCGCTTGCTATAAAAAAAAGCAACGGATTAAATAGTGAATTATACGTATTATATTTCAAGGTAGGTACATTTGATATACCAAATTTTTAAAGATTATCAATTTGATATTAGGTGCGAATGAAATGTGTTGATTATTATATAGTATAATATAATAAAATATATTTTGATAAGAATACCTCTTTTTAATGGCGTTGGACACAAATGTTAAACTCAAAATTCATTTTACTCAACGAAAATTACAGATAAATATTTTTTTGCTCTGTAGCGCTAATCTTTTTTAAAATATAAGACTGCATACAGAGCGAAAAAATATTTAATTTCGATACTTTTTGCATAAAACGAAGAATTAAAAATCTAACTTCAAAATTGTATATTTTCATTCTACTTAAAAAAGAAAACAAATGTTTGAATTAGATATTTTGTCGCTCTGTACGCATAATTCTAGTTAAAAATTGATTAATCCTACAGAAGGAAAAAATTTCCAATTTAATATTTCTTGAGTAAAATGTAGAAATTGAATTTTTAGATTAGAACTTGGCTCCAACACCCTTAATTACAAAATAAAAATTATTGTCTTTCAATAATAGGACAAAATGATATAAAAACAAAAAAGAAAAAAAAACACTTAGGTATTTGTTTCAAAAAGCAGACGACAATTCAAAATCCACTGAAATCTACAATTCTACACATCAATAAAGTAATAAGAAAATCAACTTTTCCAGTCAAAAAAACCCTTTCTTGCAAAAGTACAACAAATATATTTTTTGTAAATACCAAGTTTTTAAGATTCTTGTTTATTTTTAAACAAAATAAAGAAGAATTATGGTAATTAAAGGACAGATTTGTCAGTTTAAATACACACTTTGTCCTATGGGTTATGTTATCATTATGTAACACATTTTTAAAAGCAATTAGTTACATATGTTATAAATGAAATGTAATTACCTGAGGACATAGGAAGGGCTTCCAAGTTGTAAAAGATTTGCCCCGTCTGCTGAAAATCCTGTGGATCTTCGCAGAACGGTCCTCAACACAGCGACAGCCATTTTTCGTAGAAGCAAGGTTGAGAACGTTGTAATTATAAATACATACGTCACGTTTACTTGCGGTTTTTATCGTAACTATACGTTATTATACGTATATTGTGGTATATTACGGAAAAAAATAAACGTATATCACGTATGTATTTTAAAAACATCAAGTTTCAAAATGGCTGCTGGCCCCTGGCCTTTGCGGTCTCCTCTCATATTTTCTGCTTTTCGCTGCCAGAGAAATGACCAAATATTAAAAACAATTTATTCAATCGCTATAAACGTGTTGACATTCACGACATTTATATCCTGCAAATATTAGGTAATCAATATATAAGATCAAATTATAGGACATGAAAGTTTGATGTATACCATAGTCTGTTTTTGTGACATGTCTCAATTAATAGCGTTTTTTTATTACTTACAATTAGTCGGTGTCTGACGAAATCGCAACGAAAATGCTCCTATTCACCAGGTTAGGATGAATGTTGCGGTCCATCCACTTTCCGAAAATCCCACCGCTGCGTGGGATGAATTATCACAAAAGCAAAAAGTTATAAAAATCAATGCGAAAGCTCCAAACAATGAAGCACCGAGTGATAAGGTAATTCACTTTAATTGTATATATTATATTCAAATATAACTTCTTTTCTTGACCATTACAATATAATTTCTTCATTTAGCTTTTTTAAACTTAAAAAAATATATCCTATCTTAAAAAAGTGGTGTCACGAAATGTCTTGAAAATCTCGCATACATTGTTGTTGCAAACCTGATTGGTTTTAGAATGACGAAGTTGAAAAAAGAAAAACAAACTAATCGTGCAAAAAAATGTCAGGAAAACCTTCGAAATACGTTAAAATTTCTTAAAACTCCTAAAAACCTCTTGAAATCCCTTAAAAATTTCGAAGATTTTTATACATTTTAAGGGTGTTGGAGCTAAGTTCTAATCTAAAAATTCGATTTCTTCATTTTACTCAACAAATATTAAATTTCGAACTTTTTCCCTCTGTAGGATTAATCAATTTGTACCTAGAATTATGCATACAGAGCGAGAATATAACAAATTCAAATATTTTTTGAGTGAAAGGAAAATATTGAATTTTGAAGTTAGATTTTTAATTCTTTGTTTTATGCAAAAAGTATCGAATTTAAATATTTTTTCGCTCTATAGGCAGTATTATATTTGAAAAAATATTAGCGCTACAGAGCGAACAAATATTTATCTATAATTTTCTTTAAATAAAATGGAGAATGGAATTTTGAGTTTGACATTTGGGTCCAACGCCCTTAAGGGATTTTAAAATTTTTCGTTACATTTTAAAGGCTTTTAAAAGTCTTGTAAGAATTTTCAGTAATTTTAAAAGATTTTAAGAGGTTTCTATGAATTTAAAGGGATTACAAGAGATATGTATAATATTTAAAATATTTAAAGGAATTTTAAGGTTCCTTGTGGAATTTGAAAGAATTTGAAAAAGCTTGTAAGAATTTAAAATAATTTTTATTTTTAAAAGTAATTTTAAAGGATTTAAAAGCTTTTCATGGAATTTGAAAGGATTTTAAGGGGATTTGTTAAAATATCCTTAAATTCCTTGAAATTCCAGAACCTCATTTAAAATTCTTGAAAACCCCTTAAAATTCATACAAACCCTTTGAAATACTTTAAAATTTCACGAAAATTTTAGAAATCGCTTGAATTCGTTGAAATCTTTTAAAATTCTTAGAAACCTCTTAAAATTCCTCAAAATTTTAAAACATTTGGAAATCCATAAAATTTAAAGGAATTACAAGAGATATGTATAATATTTACATTAAGGTTTAATGTAATTTTAAAGTTCCTTGTGGAATTTAACCCTTTAACGGCCAGTGGGACACATACATCCCACGTATGTGTCCCACTGGCCGTTAAAGGGTTAAAAAAATTTGAAAAAGCTTGTAAGAATTTTAAAAAATTTGGAGTTTTAAAAGTAATTTTAAAGGATTTAGAAGCTTTTCATGGAATTTGAAAAGATTTTAAGAGGTTTTTAGGAATTTTGAATGATTACAAGAGATTTATATAATATTTAAAAGATTTAGTTGAATTTTAAAAGGACTTCATGAAATTTTAAGAGATTTTTTATGAACTTTAGGGAATTCAAAGAATTTTAAGGAATTTTAAAATTCCTCGTGGAATTTTAAAAGATTTCACAAATATTTTAAGATTTTCTAATGACTTGAAGTTGTAAGAAATTAAATAAATAATCTGTGTTGGTCTGCTAGTATAGATATAAAATAACAATATATATATTGTTACAGTTAAGGGTTGTTTGCATGAGTGACACACATTCACTCACACCGTTCATAAAATTCGATGTTCCCATGGGTGATATATTTATTCACGCTGGAGATTTTACAAAATGTGGTAGTCTTCAGGAAGTAGTAGAATTCAACAATTGGATTGGTGGGTGGTAATATAAAACTGTAAAACCTTTAATTTATTTTCTAATAATTTGAATAACTTTTTTGTTTTAGGGAACTTACCCCATAAGCATAAAATAGTCATAGCCGGGAATCATGAATTGAGTTTCGATTCCACTTTTACACATCCTTTTTCTACCCACGCTAGCGGTGATCGTCATAAGCACACCGGAACAAGTGTTTTAGATAATATTCCCACCTTAGGAATGTCAAAGGATGTTCTTGCAGAAGCTATTCAAACACATAATGTCAAGGATTATTTAACTAATTGTACTTACCTAGAGGATGGCGAAGTGGTTCTGCATGGAATTAAAATATATGGAACACCATGGTAATATTTTTTTAATGAAGAACTAAAAATCTAATCTCAATATTCCATTTCTTCATTTTACGAACAAAGAATTAAGACTAAGAAGTTTACCACTCTGTACCCACAATTCTATTTCAAAAATGAGTACCGCTACAGAGCAAAAAAATGTCTAATTATAGTATTTGTTGAGTAAAATGAGGAAATCGAATTTTTAGGATAGAACTGAAATACAAAACCCTTAATAGTAAATGTGAGGTCTTTAAATGAAAACCGCAGTACTAAAATAAGAACTTTTAAAATCACAGGCAGCCAGAATTTTGCAAATGGGCTTTTAATGTTCCCCGAGGAGCACAGTGTCTTTCAAAGTGGGAGATGATTCCATCAGACACTGATATTTTAGTAACTCATACACCTCCTGTCGGTCATGGAGACCTTTGTTGTAGTGGAGTGAGAGCAGGTTGTGTAGAGTTATTAACAACAGTCCAAAATCGTGTCAAACCAAAGTACCATGTCTTCGGTCATATTCATGAAGGTAAAAAAAATCCTCAGTTTTCTATGACCTTCCTTGTCAAAAAAATAACTTTATTCACCAATTGTAGGATACGGTATATCATCAGATGGGAAAATAATATTCATCAATGCCTCTACTTGTGATCTAAACTACTTGCCGAGCAATCCTCCAATCGTTTTCGATATAACTTTACCTTCAGGAATTCAAAAGTCGTGAGCGGACCTTCTAAGTTATCCTAAAATTTTGTATTCACCAGGGAGCATTTAAAATTTAGTTCTTTTGAATTGACAGTAAACAGGGTACGATTTCGGGTTAATATATTTTAAATTTTACAAATTTGAGTAACGTATGTGACCTGTAATTTTGTAACAGGAAGGACTGTGATTTATTAGCAGAATTTTAACGTAGGCAAAAACAATTTCGAAGATTTTGATAGTGATTGTATAATTAAATGTGATATTTTGAATTTGAAAGATCAATGCGGGGAAAATTTGGTTATTACTGGGACATTTAAACAAAGGGATCAACCAGATTGTAAATAAATTGTATATTTATTTATTAGAGGTAAATCATAGTTACACATTAATTAATTTTTTGTAATTATTTGTGATGTTTATTTTTTTATGACTTTACCTGATTTTACATAGATTGTAAAAAATATTTAAGTTACTGTTAGTATTTATTTAAATATTTAAGATCATATTTAATATTGTCATTCGAGTCATTTTTATAAATTTGAAGTACAAACTTCAAGCGCAGCGCACATCTCCGAATTTGGGAAACAAACATATGGAAGCAAAATCAGTCCCAGTATTAATTTAAGAATTTTTATTGGATGCAATTTGATTTTAATTTAAGATAGAGAAATTACTTTTTACAGTAATATAATTTTGCAGTTGATAATTGTACAAATGCATTGTCATCAAATTTCGGTACTTTAAAACACTGCCACTTAGGTCTTGATTTTTTTTCAGTTTTCTATGTACAGAGAACAATTTTTCTGAATTATTATTATATTATTATTTAGTTTTTATTCTATTATTATTAGAATTATTCTAGATTTTATAAGAGTAGTTAGGGTAGCTAAAATATTGTCAAAATAAATAAGATATTTATGCTTAAAAACCACGATTTTCTTTTAAGACTTTTTTCCAGCACTTATTAGAAAACAGTAAAACTATTATTTGTTCAAATAAAAGTTGCTAAGTATAAAGTCGAAAATAATATTAAGTAACACTTTATGCATTAATAGATTGTATTAAAAAGATGAAATGTAAATGATAATAATAAAGTATGGAAGCTTTTTAAGTAATCAAGAATAATATTTCTTATAATTCTAATACAGCATTTTATTGAGATTCAAAACACATACACATGACGTGACCTAATTTCTGTAAGCAGTGTGTTAAGTTGGAATTAAAAAATCGTTCAAAAATAAAACTGTATAAGAACTTTAAGGATACTTTCTCGGACGATTTATCAGTGAGAAAGAGAGGTTCTTTTCTTTCATTAAATATTTACATATTCGCTTCGTCACAGCGCAGATGTTCATTTACATAATAATAATCATCTATAAAGCATTTTAAGCCTCTTTTATACAATATTAATCTTAATAAAAAAAGGAACGGAAGTAAATTAGAACACTAGTGATTTGTAATTTTATGAGTATTTATACAATAAAAGAGCTAACTGAAAAAATCTTTATAATTGCATTAAATTGAGAGGCCCTACATGGAATTTATACTTACCGTCAAACTTTCGATTTTCATGTCTAAGCATGTGATTTGGTTCAAGAAAGTATTGAACAATCAAACTGACGGATAAATTCATAGTTATTTAATATCAAAGTTTCATTTAGCTCTCTAATTGTCAGTAAAATTCTTTCATTTAATACAAATAACTGTACTTATTTATACATTCATCTGACAGATAACGAAAGGCATAAATTTATTATAAAAATAATATAAACGTCAAATTTCTTAAAGTTTGTATTATAATTTTTGTGTTAAATTTCCAATGACCCCATTAAGATTAAAACGTGTCATAAAATTGAATACGAAAAAGTGGAGTCTTCTGTATAAAAATTTTAATATAAACATGTACCGAAGATATTACAATAATTCACAAATAGACGAGTATTTTTCTGAGAGAAATAAACAAAAATTTCGTCCGAAAAATACGAAAATTCACGCTGTTGTAAATGAAGCTGACCCTAGAAAAAAACTAATATAAAAAATAAACTCTAAATATGGTACTTTTTTTACCGTGGATGGAAAATAGTCAGGATAGAACGAAATAGTATCAAAATGTTGTACATATTAAAACAATTGCTTTTAGACCACAGAATTCACAAAGGTTTCCGTAATTCGGTAAAACTCAAAAATTTCGGCATTGACGGTGGAAAAGTTGGTACAGAAAATAACTAGATTCGAATTGAATCTACGTTAATTGAAAATCCCTAACAATATGACACAAAGGTCACACAATAATTGAACAACTCTATCGAAGAGTCGTATAAAAACTGCTTTTTAAAATAACAAAGATTGCTAGATTAAGATTTGGAACTGAATCTAGTTAATTGAATTAGTTTAGGATTATTGTAATGATTTTCGACATTCCGTTTCCCGATCTGCTGGAGCAGTAGTAAAAACTAAAAAAATAACCCTTACGATTTTAGGTATTCTATTTATCTTAGCTTCAGGTAGAGTGACTCATTAATATGGCACATTCGAGAACAAATACGAAACGGACTCGCCGTTGTGCGTTCTCCTAACTGCCTCAGCAAACATCATCGAGACGTCAATGCACTATAAAAAAAATATTGAATAATAAATTATTTATGAGATATTCCAAATTGATAATCCAGAAATTGTAAATAAAAAATAATTTGTGTATACCTGAATCTTGGGGCAGTCTTTCATGTGACCATCTTGTGGAATGGTGTTAGTTACAACAACAGCTTCGAAGCAGGCGTTATTGATCCTATTAATAGCAGGCCCACTGAAAATACCGTGGGTCAATATGGCATAAACTTTTGTCGCTCCTGCTTCCAATAATTTTTCTGCAGCATGGCAAATCGTTCCACAGGTGTCAGCCATATCATCGACAAGGATCGCTATTTTGTCTCTTACATCTCCGACTAAAACCATACTCGCCACTTCATTCGCCTTCTTCCTCTCTTTGTGAATCAGGGCAAATTCAACGTTTAGTCTATCGGCGATGGATGTCACTCTAAAAATACAATTTTTTTTTTACAAATCCGAATACTTCATGAATATAATATAATATTATTCAAGTGCCCAAGTAATAAACAATCTCACCTTTTGGCACCACCAGCATCTGGAGAAACAATTATGCTATTTCGCCACTCGACATTTTCTTTGATCCATTTGAGAACAGCAGGTTCAGCAAACAAATTATCGACTGGAATGTCAAAGAAGCCTTGAATTTGACTGGCGTGTAGGTCCATGGTGATGATGTGATCTGCTCCAGCGACCGAAAGCATATTTGCCACAAGTTTGGCAGAGATGGGTGCACGGCTCTGTAAAATAGATAAATATGTCAATTTCTAGAAGATTGCTTGAATCCTTGAAGTCCATTTGCAACTGGGAATCTCCTGCAAGTTCAAAAATCTCCGGTTAATTTTTAACGTGCCTCTTCTGCAACTCGTATCGAGGACACAAAAAGGAATCGAAACACGATTTGCGAAGGGAATCAAAACTAGCTCTGTTTAGTTTATAAAATCCGCCACTTTCGCTGAATTCCAGAGTGGTCTACAAAAAGTTTATTAGTCGACTTTTTGTTTCAAAAAGACGTTTGCTTTTTTTTTCTTTAGAGGGTACAAAATATAAATACAATGGCCGAGTGTTGGAAATCGTGAACAACGTATGTATTAATAAGTAGATAAAGTAGGACAAATCTCGTTGCAAATGCACCCCAGTTAGACTCGATGGGAACTGTGAGTGAAGCGATATCTTTTGAGTTATTCAGGAAAAACGAACACAGTGCATTCAAGATTGACGGAAGGTTTAATTAGACTAGGACGAAGAGATGCTAAACTGAAGCAAAACTTGAAAACTAAGTTAGTTCTACATACAAAATGTTAAGTTCACGCTGATAATCGTATAATGAGTATTATTTAAACTTCAAGTCAAGCAACGGTGCACACATTCTTAATGCTAAGCAGCCTCTTTCATTTCCATAGAGCCCAGTTAAAGATTCTTACCCTAGAGAATTTTTAAGGGTTTTAGATTCATGTTCTATGGTCAAAATTCGATTTTCTCATTTCACTTAACAAAATAAATATTATAATTAGATATTTTTTCCTCTGTAGCGGTACTCATTTTTTAAATAGAATTGTGGGTACAGAGTGATAAATTTCTTAGTCTTCTATTTTGTACAGAGCGAAAAGATATCTAATTTTTTTATTTGTTGAATAAAATGAGGAATTTAACTTTTGAGAATAGAACTTGAATCCAATACCCATAAATTTTGTACAGACACTATTTACAATAAAAGTATTACCTGGAAAATGATATATCCTCATTATACGAGACGCTAATGAAAATATTTGCAGATAAATTAGCGATTCGTTTGTCAGAATTTCCGATTCAGAAATGCACTGTGTGGAACGATTCCAATATTAAAACTGTAAAATTTGCATTAAAAACGACCTAAAATTAGCTGTAACGGCACAAAAAGCTGGTTTATTGTTAAGGCCTTGTTTACAAATCGTCGAGAGAAGTGCTTTTTAGTATTTAAGGGTCTTGGATCCAAGTTTTAATCTCAAAATTCGATTCCTTTATTTCACTTCAGAAAAATATTGAAATTAGATTTTTTTTCATTATGTAGGGCTACTTATTATTCAAATAGAATTATGGGGATAGAGCAAAGAATTGTCTAACAAACACTTTTTGCCAAAAACAAAGAATTCGAAATTTTACTACAAAATTCAATATTTTCGTTTTACAAAAACAAAAGTATTAATATTATACATTTTTTCGCTCTGTATACACATTTCTATTTAATGAGTGAATAGCGCTACAAATCGAAAAAATATCTAATTATAATATTGATTAAGTAAAATGAAGAAATCTAATTTTGGAAATAGAACTTGAACTCAACATTTTAAATACAAAGTTATATTGTATGAAAATATGTTGCTTATTTTATTACTCAAACACTACTATCAACGATTAATCTACTTGAAAATTAGTCCACTTATACAATAATATAGTTCACGTCACATTGTAATTAGTACCCAACGAACAAACGTACACGTACACGTATATACCCCAGGCTGAAGTAAAATGTACACGTAGTGCTATTATATTAATATTTTGCCCTCTCATTCAAATGACAATGTGCTTCTGAAAAAATAGATTTCATTCATTCATGAGGGTACCATTCTGCTGTGTAGCAAAGGTTTTAATTAAAGGTTTTGTTAGTCCTACGAATATAACTGCCGAACGAATTACGAAGAAAATCAAAGAAGTTACTGATCTAATGCTCATTGAAACTGTATCATTGCAAAACGATTCACTCGAAAATCTTTCTGCTCTTCATACTCACTGTCGACAGGTCGGGCACAAATTCCTGAAAATACCCATCGTGTCAGAATCTTGTTCAAATCATGCTTTTTAATGTCAGGTTTTAATCTGTTAGCAAAAATTTCCTTAGAGGAAATTACCAAGCTTCCACTGGATATCATTAAATTTTGTAAAACTTGATATTCCTCTCTTGCAATGCTATCAGCAGATTATTCAGTGCATCGTCAGCTACTCAGAAACGTGGGATCTCTTGAATTGTTCTTAAACCTCACCATATACGTGTTTAATCAAAATTCCTTACTTCGCAAATAAAACAGAACTCCAGTAACATTGATTCAATATTTGAAAATTAATTTAAACTTTTCAGAGAAAGAAGGGACTTTTATCTTCAAGGCCATGAATTAGTTACTTGATCACTACCTTGCCAGTATTTTTTCTCTGCAATACTATTTCTACATTTATTGAGATATCCAGTTGAAAATATATAAAATTGAAGTAAGTGCACTATGATTATTTAGTCCTAAATATTTAAATTTATAAAAATGTTAATTTACATTTTTTATTTTGTTTTAGTAAAAATTTAGGACCAGATAAGCGTAGCTTAGTATATTTTCTTTAATTTTAGAAATTTTCAACTCGATATTTCAATAAATGTAGAAATGGCATTGTAAGGAAAAAATGTCGATAAGGTAAGTTGAAAAAATATCTTGTCGACAAAATGATTGCCCTGTATTTCATGCAAGCAAATGATCCGAAACATATTCAAAACACACTTTTCGCAATATAGTCCAGGCATCTTGTACGAAATATCTTAAACTCTTTACTACATTTTTTTTGCTTAAAATCTGCATTAATAACATTAGGACATAAATATAAAATCTTAAGAGCGTTGGATATTTATTTTTAATATCAGTTGAGTTAAATGAGGAAAATTCGAGTTTATAGGGAAATTCTACTGATTACAAAGAAGAGAGTGGACTAATATTGTTTTCAATAATTCAGGATACCCCCAGGGGCGTTATCATGAAGTGCTGGTTTTGTAACAATCATTGCTTAAGGTTATCTGTTTTCGATAACCCTAGAAATATTGTGATCCCTAGAAGTACATGCAAACCAACATTTACGCTTGCAATGAGCAAAATCTTGTTATCCGAGTCTACAATTTTTAATCTATTGTTTCATAATGCAAGTCTTGCTAAATGTCAGTTGACTTCAAATTGGTCCATGAAAAATGACAAAATGTTTTACTAAGTCCACACAGTAAATAATCAATTGAACTTCTTTCTTTCAACAGAATCCTGAACGAAATATGTGAAATGAGGTCGAGCATGTGATTGTGAGCTTTTGATTTTTGCCAATGCCACGAAGATTCTATTATTCCCTTCCATGGATGCAAAGCTGCGAGAAAAGACTTATAAAAAGAGTAGGAAAAAGAGCACCGTAAGTTACCCTGAATTTCCACTCGTGAGTTCTCATGATAAAACTACTCTTTGATGAGTCTGACTTGTCTCCATCGTCACCTCCCTGCGAAGATATCATACAAAGAATACTTTTTTATTTTACCATAATCAGCGTCTCCTCAAGAAATAAGTAAAGCTATCTTCTCTGTGAATGTATATAAAACCTTGAAGATTGTTATTTTATAACTTCATAAAAATTTCACAAATGATTAATAAAAAATTTAGAGGCATACCTCTCAAATAAAAATTGAAACTTAAAAAAATGTACTAGTTGAAAAATATCTTAGGGAAATTTGAAGGGAAATTCAAATATTTAAAAACTTTTATCAGCCTCTATTAAAAACAAAATTAACGACTTTTTTCATTAGTAATGTTTAGGTCAGTTTACGTTCCTAATAACCGTTAGCATCAGCGTAATAATGATACAAGTAACAAGGAAGGTATCAAGAAACACAATACTCTATTGCATAATGTTTACAAAAGATATAGGTTTCAAATACCCGCATTGAGTAATGGATAAATAACAAGTAATTTATAAATAGAATTCGACTGAATCTCTAGATCTTTTTAATTTAATATCTTTTGAATTTTTTTATTAAAAGAAATCAAACTTTTATTTTCCTCCTTTTAGATAAATTAAAATTTAAATAACTCAAAAGTTCAAAGTGCTTTACATTAACAGAAATGGAAAATAAATGAACGTTAATTATTAGAAAATTAAGATAAATAAAATAATATTAATGTTAGTGCAGAAAGGAGCAAATGAAACAATTACGTTCTCTTCCTGAGATATTTACATGAGTGAAACATCTTGTTTAAATGCACGAAAATTTTCCTAGGCAATCTTGTGATATTCCGTATTTACTCTAGATTACGATGGGCAAGTTTGCTTTACAGTTAAGAAGGTTTGAATCATTGATAATTAGTGAATTAAGTGCAATTTTTAAAATATATATGAAAGACTCTACCTTGTCCTTTTTGTCCTGTCTCGCATAAGGGTAACACGGAATGACCGCAGTGACACGAGATGCTGATGCAATCTTGCAAGCGTTGATCATTATTAGGAGCTCCATCAGATTGTCATTGACTTCTCCGCTACCGCTTTGCACGATATAAACATCTTCTCCTCGTACAGATTCCCCAATTTCCACGCTAAAAAATTCAAGGGATGAATTATTTATTGTCAATCGCAATCTCTTTTTTAAGTTTTTTTATGATAGGACTAGCTGTATTATTTCATTTTGTAGAAATTTTCGAAATGGTAAACGAACCGCCTCGAAATAAACAATAATTTTAGATCAGAACTTGGACACTTAAATTGAAGTAGAAAAATCATTTCGTGATGAATAATCTAGTGTGAAGAAAAAATATTCTGTCATATTCTATCACTTAATTTACGCTTGATTTCGTTATGAATAATGATAACAATAATCGATGTTGGTCACATGAAAGATATCTGAAGTTTGAATCAGTTATATTTTGTCTAATATATTATTTCGACAGAAAAAGAACTTAATTAAAAATTCAATAAGAAGTTCCCACTTATAAAGCATATTTGATTAATCAATAGCATTCCATATTCTGGATTAAAAAGACGGAACGTATAATCAATTTCCGGGTAAAAGTCTAGCGTGATCAAATAGATTTTGTATTGATAAAAATAGAACTTATTAGTCTCACAATCTTTATACCTAAACCAGTAAAATAAGAAATTAAAATTGTCAATGACTCTGAAAATCTAATGGCATAACTTTGTGAATTTCTCACAACCTTTATACCTAAACCAGTAAAATAAGAAATTAAAATTGTCAATGTCTCTGAAAATCTAATGGCATAACTTTGTGAATTTCTACTTATATATTATCTTGGACAAGGTCACAAATTTACTTTGCCTACTTTCTATAATTTCATGAGTCATCTAACTGATTTGAGCAAGAAATAAAAAATACTTTATGGGTTCATAATTCGTACTTTGTAACTTTATTCAATATTTTCAAACTAGCGTGATAATTCATTTAAAAAATAAAAATAACAAGTCTTATTTATTTTTGTTTTTATCTGTTTTCTCAGGGTAAGAAAAATGATCGTTTGCTCTTGTATGATATATTTTATAAACATAGAATTGTTTAAATCCTGTCTTATATAAAAAATTAATTTAATCACTAAAAAAAATAAATCATATATGTATAAGTTAAATCATATAAGGTACAGACGCTGACTATATTATGAGTCCCCTCGAAAGTAAAGCACGACTCGTTCAAAGCTAAAGCACAGAGATTAGAACAAATCATAAAGAGAAGCTTTTCATTCATTTATCTATCAATCAATTATGCATTCAGTCATAAATTAAATTTGTCTCAATGAAACACGCGTAGCCTTCAACACGCCCAAGCCCGCAATTCACGCTAATTTTCTTCCTTGCCATCGACTCAATAAAGAAACTTGCTCCGATTTATCTTTTTCTTTTTTACGAAAACTATCTACAACTTGGCACGTAAGCAGAGCGAGAGTAAAAAATATCAATCATGTATGACGGAATCTAAATCAAGCAAATCTACATGTCTGTCCAACCACGTGCGGTCCTATGGATTATCGATTTTTCGATCAAATAATAATAGTCTCGATTGGAGCACACAGAAAAAATGCACTACACAAAAAAGCTACTTTTTCTCGACAGGCTCTAAAAGTTTTTGAAATGAAATTCTTCTATAAGTAAAGTCTAACTTGATGTGTCAATTAAAAAAAATAATTGTTATTCGCGCGAAACCGGTTAAAAAAACAAGGTAGTATAAAAAATATTATCATTACCATGTTTCGAGATTGCTGAATTTTTTTGTGACAACTTTACCGATGTCTATCCCGAGTCTGTCGACAATTCTCTGGGCCAAATCTGGATGAGATGATCCACTGAAGACCTAGGACATTATAATTTTTGCAACTTAACATTTAAAAGAAAATTAGGAAAGTCAGGGGAATGTTTTTATAAAAATATAATAACACAACTAAGTTTCACTGATTTTTAGATCAACTGAAGGTGGAATATGAACCTTTTATTATGATAGACAACTAATAGAAGATTTTTATTTAACTACCTTAATGTTCGGCATCCTGCTTTGTAAATAACCCGCACTAGATTTTCCCAAGTTTCCTCGCAACAAACTCTTGGCACGGACTGGTTCTGAGGAGACGGGCATCACTGAAAAAGCATGGTTCTCAGGTTCTGTCTAGGGCGGAAGTTTCGGAGGTGCAGCCAATCAGAGCGTACGAAAGACAGCGGAAATGACGACTCCGACGCATGCGTAGACTCTAATTGTGCGAGAGGCACGCTTGTTTTTTGATTTTAAACTTGTTTGTCTGCAGATAAGTAGTTTTTCAAGATCGAACTACTGATCTCTGATTTGATTGACGACATATCTTATTTTTATTTGGTCCTATGTAATTACAAAAAATATTTAGCTCTTGCGTGGGCGGTCTGCTAGGATTTTAGTGGGCAGTGTGCTAGTATTTTATCTGACATTTTTAAACAAGTATTGTTTAATAATTATAAAGAAAATTTAATTAAAAAAATAAACATGTAGTGCAAAAATTAAAAGCTGTAATAAATACTTTCTAATCATATTTTACAGTACATAATCTTATTTAAATAATTTATAAAAACTTACATTCTTCAGAAGTTTCCATTTTCTTTATCCTAGAATTACAAAGAGCACTAAACTTATACACTTGACGTTCCCAATAGTAAAGAGATCCAACCCAGAGTCGTTCCCAGTAGTAAAAAAACTCCTTTTCTCTATAGTCACATCTATTGCGCATGCGTATTGCATATCAAATACTATTTTTAGCATTTTAAACTTCGCGCGAATAGCAGCCAATCAGATGCCGAATCTAACGCATGTGCAGTGGTGTCAAGTGCTTATTGCGAGTTGGGCTCTTTACTATTGGGAACATTTTACTATTGGTAACGTTACTATTGGGAACGTCGAGTGCAATAAAAAAAAACAATTTGACTATACACGTCCGGCTAAACGGACGTTCTTGACAAAATTAATTCATTCGGCTGTTATGTACCTTTTAGTTAGTGTAGGGATAACGTTAGTTTAATTCTTAGAGTTGATAGTATATCAAAAAGTAATCTTTACATTCTAAGAACAGTGTAACGAAATATATTTATGTATAATATGATATTCGAGCAGGCTTGGGTGCTGATGCAGTACTATTAATTACAATTTACTCTAGAATTTCTCATGCTGATGCAGTCTTTGAATAAAGAAAGCACAATTTCACAAAATAATACAGATGCACCCGTAAAAAATATTAATAATAAACACAGTTGCGTGTATCGAGAGATTTGAATTTCGCGCCAAGCTGCAAGTCAAAAAGAAGATGAATGCCGATATCCGCACTTCAGTTCAGCTGTTCTGGTCCCAAAAATTTGTCACTCTGTATCTTAATCTTCATCTCGAAGGACAAAATTAAAAAACAATTACTTGATCAAAAAAGTTCACTCATCCGAGTCGCACCCTCGAGCGACTATTCTCAACAATCTCAACTTCTCTTTCAAATATGTCGTTTCTTAGAGGTTTAATTGCAATGTTGGCACGGCAAGGTTAGACGTGTGTTGCCTGGTGTGTTGGTTGCTAGAGTTTTGGTCTTTACGCGATTCGTGCCAGATTTCGTGATATTCGGACCCGACGTGACCGCAGACTCAAAACTCCAAGGGTGGATTTTTCCGGGCTCTCGTCTCCCGGGGGAAAGACAAACGAGTTCCTGGCCCTGAACTGGGGAGAGTGAAAAGTTGCGCCGGTTTACAGGAATGTGAAAGACAGTGCGCTGAACAAATTTGAAAGAATTTCAAATTTGACAACTTTTTAATTATGGCAAACATCGCGGCACAGAGAATCAAACGGGAATTTAAAGAAGTTATCAAGAGTGAAGAGGTGAGTCTCATTTCGTCCGAATCTGTCTTTCAGAGTTGGGTTTTACTTCAGAACATCACGTTTTACAGTAACAATTTTTTATGTATATATCTTTAGCAACAAATTTAACTAGTTTTTTGCCCTTTTCTCTTTTTTAAAATTGTATTTTTAAGTATTTTATGGGCTTGCCTAACCTAAGTCTCATACTTTTATTCGTTATGCAATCTGCTGACAAAAATCATGATTCTCTTATTCACAAATGTTGCCTAAAATAACGATTATCTTATCTATACAATTTGGAGCACCTTTACTTCTTTTATAGAATTCTATTTACGAAGAGGTTGAATATTAGGGATCGAAATTGTATAAAATAGTTTGTGTATCAATATAGTTATTTTAAAATACATCAATGTGCAACTTATTCTTTTCAAAATTTCGAGTCATGCTTTCGTAATAAATGTTCGTCACAGTCCTTTCGTTTTTCATCCCTGCGCAGAATTTGCGAACTTGGCACTTGAAACGAAAAAAAAAAACAAAAGTAGACAGAAGCTCAGGAAAATTCTTGAATCCGTCATGTATCACACAAATCACGTGTCAGACAAAAGAGAATGAGAAACGTGGATTGCGAAATGTAATTTCAGTGCGACTCGTTATTTCTCTTAAGATTTTAATTTTTTTTAAACTTTGCTACACAAGTTTAGTGGTATAACCATAATCAGTTTAGAATAAAGTGCCATGACACTTTGTTATGATAATACAAAGTGCCTTTGTGACGTTTCAATGTCATTGCCCTCTACAATTTTTCCTTCAAAATTAAAGACCTTATGGATGGTTTTAAAATGTAAAATAAGAACCCCTTTTTTTCATTTTAATTAATGATTACGATTCCAATTTAAAATTGTACAATTTGGAACTTTACAACGTTAAAAATATTCAATTTTGATTATTTCAATATATCTTTAATTTTTCTGTTTTTTTTTTGCTGTGGAAAGTTTCGTAAAAATTTAGCTATTAAATTAAGTTTAAAAATATATTATGATATTACATACCATTAGAATTTTCTTCTTCCTTGCTGGAATTCATCGTGGTATCGCAAGCACCCGGGCAATTCATTTCTCGTTTAATTCTGCATGAAACTATTGCATATTATCCGATAAAAATCCACATAATCTGACAGCTATTATACTTGAATGAATTTCTTATCTAAACTTCTAAAGTCAAGGGTTAGGAGGAGTGTATTTACTCATCAGGGCCTCATTCTTTTAGACGATAGGGGACAGATGAGACGAATATGTACGATTATTATTATTATTCGTAGATAGTGTAGCAATTTGCTTATTTGTGGGTCAGTTATCAGTTAAAATTACAAAAATTTGTTATCGTTTTATGGTTTGGTCGAAAAACAACTGATTGCTAAGAATCAATAAGGAAAAGAACAAAAGAGAAGGTGGAAACTTGTCTGGAGTTTAAAAAATAAATGACTGTCAACTTCATGGAATTTTGATTAATTTGCAACGTTTTCAATAATAACTACCAGTTGAAATACATACACACAATTATGTTTGATTTATTTTATAAATTAATATCACAAAATAATTTTATTTTAAAACTGATTTCTAGGTAGCAAAATGTGCAATTAAAGTAGAATTGGTGAACGACAGTTTTACGGAACTGAAGGGAGAAATCGCTGGACCTCCAGATACACCTTACGAGGGAGGAAATTTCGTTCTCGAAATCAAAGTACCTGAGACGTATCCCTTTAATCCCCCTAAAGTAAGCATTCTATTTCAACCTATTTTTAAAAGACTTTCCCAAACTAAAATTACAATGTTCGAAATTTAATTATTGCTTATCATTATTGAACAAATATTCTCTTTACAGGTACGTTTTATAACAAAAATTTGGCATCCTAATATCTCCTCTGTTACGGGCGCAATATGTTTAGACATATTAAAGGACCAATGGTATGTTTAGATATAAATTTATGGAAATTATTAATTTCAGATGACATATTTTTTATGCTTTTTCCTAATCTTTTAATTTTTATTTTAAGGGCGGCAGCCATGACTCTGCGCACAGTTCTGTTGTCCCTGCAAGCTTTGTTGTCGGCAGCGGAACCTGATGATCCCCAGGATGCAGTAGTAGCGAAGCAATATAAAGAACATCCTGAAATGTTTCGCCAAACCGCAAAACATTGGACATCGGTTTACGCAGGCGGTATGTAAACGCAACTTCTACAGTCACACAAAAAGAAAAATGTTTTCGGATTTCGGAGATCATTGTATTCCTATGTATTTTGAGGCGCTGGATGAGGGGCTATTTTGACCTCAAATTCGGATTCAGTTCCTTAAAATATATAGAGTAAAATGGTCTCCAAAAAAGTTCTTGACCTTTTTCTTGCGTGGCTGATCTAACAGTTGTTATGTAACATTCGATACATTAATTGTAAATCATATAAAGCTCTGAAGCAAAAAAAAATGTAACCAATAATTGTAGGTCCAGCGATGATGCCAGAATTGGATGACAAGATTAGACGACTAACCGACATGGGTATTGAAGAGCATAATGCGAGAGTTGCTCTTTCATCGTACAACTGGGACTTGGAGCGTGCCACTGAGCAACTTTTCAGTTAGTGGCAACTCTAGTGGCAACTGGGCAGTTCTTTCTGCCGCGCTATTCATTCTGCCATCGAAGGACTGTTGTGATGTCACTATCAAATACTAACATCACGCCGATCACGTTGTCAAATTTCACACTTCCGATGAAAAAATACGTGCCGACTGCAAATCGCAATCTCAATCTCAAGTGTACTCACTTAAGAATTAAGATCTCTTACCGAGAGCCTTTTTTTTACTCCATTTGTAACATAGACATGACGACATGAAACAATCATCGTGAATAAAAGAGCTTCGGTTTAATCGTACTCGAAAATCTTAAGGGAGGGACTTTGTGTTCTATAGTTTTCAATCAAGCCGCGTCATTTTTCTATATTGGGCCACACAGACTTCATCCAGAGAGTTCAAGAAATATTCTTTACACTGCAACGCCAACTGCAGTGTCGTATACGATATATCGACGCGATTCGTCGGATCGGTTTAGGGAAAAAAATGGTTTTAAATCATGGCAAAAATGTTGCATAGAATGTTTTTATAATTAAAATGTTTGTATTAGAAATTATTTCAATATGGATTCCAGAACAGATATTAGCTTTTTTCGTAACAAAAGAGGTTCTAAAGGTGAATTAATAGGGAATATACACTTTTTATGTAGTTGAAAGAAATTTACTATCGTCTCAGTTAAATATGATATTAAATTGAATTTGTAAAAATATTATTGGGGGGGGG
>UCOK01018645.1:53217-119358 GCA_900474325.1 Synergus umbraculus | reverse complement strand
GGGGGGGGGGGGGGGGGGGGGGAAGTCGCTTTTTAGATAATTTACATTTGTCTTGTTGTGACTTTGCTCTTTATTTGATAAAATTAATTTCTTATGATAGCTGTGCTAACGTAAATGAGTCGTCTAAATGATATATGAATGATTTTATATTAATTTAATAATCACATGTCGCCAGTGTTATGCCTAGTGTTTAATGCAACAATCTGCGTTTTCTGAAAAAAATGCAATAGCGTTGTTCTTTGATCTCGGTCAATACTGATAAATGTCAAAGGGATTCGTTATATGTGTTCGAAGCTTAATTCTTCCGGCGAATAAGACAGCATGCGCTTGTAAATTGAATAGATCATGTTTGAAGAGCCAAATGGTTTACATTCCAGACTCAGGAACGAAGTTGCATTTATCCTTGTCATCGATCGTGTAGACTAATATCAAGCTGGTCTTCAAGTATATTGTGCAAGATTTTGTAAAAAGAGAGAGACTCAGAGGAGATTTCACACTCAAATGCTCAGCTTTGCATCAAAGACATCTTTAGAGGATTATTGAAACCCGAAGGCAAATTTTCTTTAACTTGAATAAAATTTGATTTTTAACAGCACTACGATTTTTCAATTTTCCTCTGAGATAAATCAATATTGCGAGTGAAATGTGGAGTCTTCTACGTACGCGTACCATTATTATTTTTTTTTTAATAGTAATTTATAAGGAGGGCTGTGTCAGAGGTGTGTCTATAAATAATAAAAACATGGATTTCCTACGAATTGGAATGGTAATTACAATTAAGCGATTATTGGTACACTGTTGAGGGAGAAGTGATACACGGCTTTTTTGTGAAAAAAACCAATTTCCATAATCCATATACAGTTCGAAGGTTTGTTGAATGTACATTAATATTTCCAGAATTAATATTAATAAATTGATTCTTTTTCAGTGTTAACGTTTCCTTCAGTATCCAGATTCTGTATCTACGATATATTTTGGATTCTTATTACTAACAAGTTGAAAGAAAACAAAATTTGCGTGTAAGGAAGATTTTATTCAGGTGATCTGATTTTTTAAAAGATTCCGTTATTGAATGGTGGATACATACCGTGTAGTGTATGTATTAGGCAAAATAAATGCATAATTTCCAAAAAAATATTGTCTTTTGTCATCAGAATTCTGCAAATGTTGATTTGCAAATAATTCATGAATTTAAATAATCGAAAAAAGTGGTATCAAGGGTTTATTGACAGATACTGTTTAGATTTGTTGACAATTTTTAATTGTTTATTTTCAAATGAAAAACTTATTTTGAACATTTTGGTGTTATTAATTTTTTGAATTTTCGCGCGTAATTTCATATGGAGGGGTGTGGATACAATCTATAAAGGTCTGTTCACATCTCGCATACAGTCGAGATCAGGGTTGTGCACGTAATACACCTTAGGTAAATTAAGGTGCGTTTATACGTCGAAAACATCAAATTCATATGGAGTGGGGAGTTTTCTACGTAAATTGCGTAATTTACAAATCTAAAAAACATTTTTCTTCAAGTTACACGCAACTGACCAACCCTGGTCGAGATACATGGGTGTGAATAGACCTTAAAGTTACACAAGCTTGCTTGTTTTGTAGGGTGTGAAAAAACCTGTAAGAAAGGCGCGCTTTTCCTTTTCGGAATAATAATAAACACCGTGCACTTAACCTTAACAAATCATAACAATTATTAAATTAATTTCACACTCTTAAATATGACTCCTAGCGTGGAGAAACCCCAAAATTTGCCATGGTAATTACATTCTTCAATCAAGAAATAAAAAACTTTTTTTAAAGAAAAATATAATTTACACGTTTTTACAGGGTTGAAAAATACCGGCCTGCTAAACTCGACGACCTCATATCACACGAAGAAATTATACGAACTAGTGAGTTACATTGTTTACTTTTAACTTAAAATAATTGTAATTCCAGAATTTTTGGTATAAAAGTAAATTGTACGTTCTAATTAATTTCTTCATATCTGATTTTAGTAAACAAGTTCATCGAAGAAAACCAGTTACCTCATCTTCTCCTGTATGGACCACCAGGTACTGGAAAAACGAGTACAATATTAGCTTGTGCTAGGAAATTGTACACACCAGCTCAATTTAATTCTATGGTAAGATCTTACAATCATTAAGGGCGTTGGACCCAAGTATTAAGCTCAAAATTCCATTCTTCATTTTACTCAACGAATATTATAGACAAATATTTTTTCGCTCTGTAGCACTAATCTTTTTTCAAATATAAGACTGCATACAGAGCGAAAAAATATTTAATTTCGATACTTTTTGCATAAAAGGAAGAATTCAAAATCTAACTTCAAAATTCAATATTTTCATTTTACTTAAAGAATATTTGAATTAGATATTTTCTCGCTCTGTACGCATAATTCTAGTTAAAAATTGATTAATTCTACAGAGGAAAAAAATTCCATATTTAATATTTGTTGTGTAAAATGAAGAAATCGAATTTTTAGATGAGATCTTGGCTCCAACACTCTTAATAGGAAATTGATACCTTCAACTAGCAGCAGCATTAAAAAGAATTATTTAAATTATATGTAGGTTCTGGAACTGAATGCTTCTGATGATAGGGGTATCGGCATTGTAAGAGGCCAGATTTTAAGCTTTGCTAGCACTGGAACTATTTATCGATCTGGTTACAAACTTATTATTCTCGATGAAGCTGACGCAATGACTAATGATGCTCAAAATGCTCTTAGAAGAAGTATGTTATAATTTAATACAAAATCTGAATCCATACACCTATGGAAAAAATATAATACAATTCGTTAATTCTAAATGTTCTTGTTTTTATGTTTTCAGTAATTGAAAAATATACAGACAATGTGCGGTTTTGCATTATCTGTAATTACCTCAGTAAAATAATACCAGCTCTTCAATCACGTTGCACGAAATTTAGATTTGGCCCACTAGCACCAGAACAAATTTTACCAAGACTGGAATACGTTATAGAGCAAGAAAAGTAATATTAGCCTTGTAAAAAACATAAAAAAAGATTTAATTAAATAAAAAACAACAATTAATATTGAAAACAATTATTTTCACAGACTGACGGTGAGCGAAGATGGAAAGAAAGCCCTGATGACATTAAGTGGCGGGGATATGAGGAAAGTTATTAATGTCCTGCAGAGTACTTGGCTTGCATTTGGTTCCGTTACAGAAGATAACGTTTATACTTGCGTTGGCCATCCTCTTCCAGTCGATATAAAGAATATTATGAATTGGTTGCTCAACGAAACATATCAGCTCGCTTATTGCAGTATCCTTTACAAAATGCAGAAACTTCATTTTATTCAGTAATTATCAAGTTGATTATCAAATTATTTCCTTAACTCTTACACAGAAATTCAAGACTTGAAAGTGAGAAAAGGCTTGGCTCTTCAAGATATACTTACAGAGTTGCACGTATTTGTCAATAAAAGTATGTATATTAAAAAAAATAATTAGACACTATGAATAAAAAAGAAAGCAAATTAAACTAATATCTCTATATTTTTACAGTTGAATTTCCAGAACCGATATTGCTTGATCTCATAATTAAAATGGCAGAAATAGAAAAAAGAATAATTTCCGGAAGCAGTGAAGCCGTTCAACTCAATTCTCTCGTCGCAGCTTTCCAGGGTCCACGTGAAATCGAGATGTGATAATTTACTTAAAATATTTTTCCATTCTTTGCGATGTTTAACCAACGTTTGGAGTTTAATTTAATAAATAAAAACATGGCTTTTGCTAATTTTATAAATATATTTGTGGAAAATATTTCATTTCTGGCGGAATCTCCAAGTATTCACAATAAAGAATTATAAGTGTTGCTAAATTACTGAAATCGAGAGTTCTTCAATTTTATAAATTGAGGCATTTCTTAAATTAATTTTAACACTTATTTGCTGTACATAATAATTCGTATATGTCAAAGAAAATGGTGATAAGTATCTGTGAATTATAAACATAATTCAAGAATACTTACAATTAATATTCTATATTAAAGTTAACTAAGCTAAAACTAAATAATTTTAGCTGTTACTTCAATTCCAATTCTTTTCGTTTCATTTACTTTAGTATTTTCTTAAATAAACAGAAACACTGTATAAAGATAATTCCTATCTCTTGAGGAGATAAATGAATTCACAGATTCACCTTCACAATTCAGCCAGATGATGAGTAAGAATAGTGTTATCCCACGAACAAGTAAGAAGTTTATCCTGACACCATGCAAGACCTCGAACGAAGTCCTGATGTCTGTAGTCCTCATAAATCGTTGCAAGATCTCTCTGTGTGTCGAGTATTTTCACTATGTTTCCATCACAACATCCAGCTAGTTGATTTGTGCTGAAAAATAAAATATTCAAGATTATAAATTATTTATTATTTTGTTTCATAGTAAATGGATATAAAGAAAATTACATTTTTGGATTAAATGCGAGCTTGTAAACCTCTCTTGGAAAAGCTACTTCACTTATTGGCTCGTTGTCTTGTTTTCGAATATCGATTACAGATACGCTGCCATCCTCTGCACCTATAGCTAGAATATTTTGATCATCTGGCTTCCAGGCGAGTGCAGTTAGCCCGCAACTGTTCTTCCTAAATATGCCTTTAAAAATAAATGCAAATTTAAAGGGCGTCCTACATTTGTTTTTATTTTTAATTTATTATTGCAAATTTTATATACCGTGTGCAGGTTTTGGTTGTCTTATATCCCAAGTTAAGGCATCACCATCGAGGGAAGTCGAAGCAAAAACAGAATTATTCCCAGGCTGCACGTCAACACAAGTGACTGTGTCTCTATGTGCATTGTTAAAAGAATGTGTAGATACAAGTCCATCTACTATATCCCAAACTTTAATACTGTAAAAAAATTCCTTCACTTTTGAATCAATTCATTTTTTTTCGTGAAAAATATATCCAATTTAACGATTACTTTTTGTTAAATTCTTACCAACAATCCATTCCTCCAGAAACAAGGTGGGTGTTGTGTTCGAATACTGATAATGTCATTAAACTATCGTCATGTTGACACGCGTACTGCAAAGTTTGAAGAGTTTTCGTCCTCTCTTTTACATCTTTTACATCAATCAACTCGATAATCTGAATCGTTCCACTGTCTTCTCCGATAACGAATTTATTGTGCTTTTCTAAATAAGCTGCGTCGGAAATTCCACTTTCGGATCTCATACTTGCATATGAGTTCTCTGAATCAAAATTGTTTACATCGTTGTAGTACCAAAGAGAACCATTCCAATTTCGATCTACCATGTTACTCGCTCCAACAATGATACTGTCATCTAGAATAATGAAAGGGTAATTTAAAAAACTGTTGCTAATACCAAAGAACTAATTTTTGTTCCAAATGGTTATTTTGATATAATAAATAAAAATCGAATTTATTGATCACTTGTTAAATAAAATATTCAAGATTAAAATGTGTCAAAGTATGCAGATAAGAACTATTTAATTCATGATTTGAATTATTTGATTATTAATTTTGCGAACCGCCCGGTAAAGGCGGTAAAGATATAAGAAAGCTTAACCTTAAAATCTTACTCTTAAAAACTTTGATGACTTGTAATTGTCTATCGAGCACTGGTGGACGATCTGTTACAGGCAGATTTCTATATTGCTCAGCATTCATATTAGGATCTACCTGGCCCTGGATCAACTCCATTTTAAATAAAATTTTTAAGTTTTTTGTCTTTATATTTTTATATACTCTTAACAATTTTAACCATAGAGATAGAGATATTATAGACACACTAGCGGCCGTTAGAGTTCTTTTAGTCGGTTATATTACTTCGAAATAATGAAAATATAACCGAGAATATAACCGAGACTTAAATTCTCTAAGAATTTATGAGAACTTATGATTTTAAGGCCTGATTACACGCTTTTAGGAAAATGTTCTTCTTCTCACTCTACCGTGGGACTATCCCATAAGTTTGTCTCATTCTCGCACATTTTCCATTTTGCACTCGGAAAATATGCGAGAATGAGACAAACTTATGGGATAGTCCCACGGTAGAGTGAGAAGAAGAACATTTTCCTAAAAGCGTGTAATCAGGCCTTTAGAGATTTTTATGACGAGGAAGATAATTATTGATTAATCAACCGATAAAGTGTAATAAACTGTTTTTTGTACTTCTATTAATTCTTAATGAGCTTTACACAAGTTGTAAATGAAAAAACTGTCACAAATGTATACAGAGTATAGGTTATGTTAGAGTCTAACATAACCTATAAAGTGACGTTTATTATAAAATTAATTTTATAGCTTAGTTAACTAGTAAGCTGTTGTTTTGCATATTTTACATTCCTAAATATGCCTTAGCTAATAAATGACTAAAATTTAACTATGTAAATAATGTAAACAATACAATTTTTCTAAAAATTATAAATTCTTAAATTCTCTTAAATTCTTTTATATTCTCATAAATTCTGTCATATTCTCGGTCATATAACCTGGATTTAAGTTCTCGAGAATTTAAGGGTGGCGTCCCATAGATCCGGAATGGGTTACGTTTTTGCGTAAAACCATTGGAGTGAGAGAGATGCACTAATACTCATCTCTCTCACTCTCATGGTTTTGCGTAAAAACGCAAAGCAATCCGGATCCATGGAATGCCAGCCTAAGAACTCTAGATATGAAATGCCACTCTATATTCGCAACTTCTCTATTAAACATGGCTGCCTTCAATTTACGGAACAGAATGTGCTATTAGGGAGACAATTTTAGGTACGACTAATAAAAAAAAAAACCCTTTTTCCAAAACAGTATTCCTATTCCTGAACTCTTTGTGGATGAAGCTGTCGTGAATGATAAATATGAAAATTCATAAATCTACTTTCAAACTAATAATAAAACGCAATAAATTTATAATTTATAATTGTATATACATAAATTATTATATCACATTGTGCCTAAAAATTATTTTTATAGTATATTTTTAAAAATCTGCAATGTATTTAGATTTTTACATTATGATATGACTAATTAAGGGCGTTGGACCCAAATGTTAAGCTCAAAATTCTATTCTTCATTTTACTCAACGAAAATTATAGATAAATATTTTTTCGCTCTGTAGCGCTAATCTGGTTTCGAATATAAGACTGCATACAGAGCGAAAAAATATTTAATTGCGATATTTTTTGCATAAAATGAGGAATTCAAAATTCGATTTCAAAATTTAATATTTTTAATTTACTTGAAAAATATTTGAATTAGATATTTTTTCGCTCTGTACGCATAATTATAGTTACAAATTAATTAATGCTACACAGAGAAAAAATTCCAAATTTAATAATTGTTGAATAAAATGAGGAAATCGAATTTTTAGATTAGAATTTGGCTCTAACACCCTTAACTCTATGCCAATTTTACGCATAATTTTTACATTTAAAAATAAAAATTCTTTTAAATTTCCAATTTATGTACCCGTACGTTATGCATAGTCTTTATTTTTATAAATAAAAATGTTTAAAAACTACTACTATTTATGCACTCGTATCATTATTTCAACCTAGCCACATTTTTTCTCTGTTCATTTTATTTGTATTATAATATAATAATATTTCACTTTTCTTTTTATCTCATATTATGTTTTAGCGTCGTTAATTTTATAAAAGAAAACATAAAATCTCAATTATATTAATGATTTTCATAATTCGCTGTATTAAATCTTTTTAAATATAAAATTTCTCTTCATTAGCATTTAAATTTACCGCCAAAAAGTGAGAAACTGTTCTTAAGGCCTGATTACACGATTTTAAGAAAATGTCCTTCTTCTCACTCTACCATGTGACTATCCCATAAGTTTGTCTCATTCCAAATTTTCCACACATTTTACCCGGAAAATGTGCGAGAATGAGACAAACTTATGGGATAGTCACATGGTAGAGTGAGAAGAAGGACATTTTCCTAAAAGCGTTTAATCAGGCCTTTACTTAACATGGCGGCTAAGCTTCAATTCGTCACACATATTTAACTCTTTTTAACATGGGATTTTCTATCCAGTAGTATATAGAGATCAGTGCTTTAAGCCAATAAATTCATTAAAAACGAAAAACAAAAAAAATTCTGAACAAACTTTTTTGCGTCAAAGATTGTGAACGCGCCTTAACTTTATTTGCCAAGCAGCCAAGGTCATCATTTTGTGATTTTTGATGATCGTTTGAAAGTTAGTCTCCGGTAGACAATAAAGAAGTTTTTTAAAGATGACTAAAATAATAATTGAAGCTGACACTGCTGGTATAGTTAAGCAATTATCTACTCTTATTGAAAAAAGTGCAAACGAAGCAATCGTCAATGATGATATTTTCAAAATTGGCTTATCAGGTGAGTTCGTTGATAGAGGTTATAATTCTAGAAAATATTACTAATTACATACACATTACCATTTCATACACTTTACTTTTTCTAATTTATGTTATTTTCAGAGAAGCGATATAATTCCATTAAAAAAATTGAATATACATTCTGAATTAACTCAGTGAAAAAATCAATCATTCTACGATTAAATTGCAAGCTGATGCAATGATCAATACTTACTTCTTAATTTTTTTAGTTAACGCTTTTTAAATATTTTACATTGAAAATATTTATTATTTTAGTGAACCATATTGATTATATACCTCGAAATTTTACGATATATTCATCACTTTAAGGGCATGTATTACTTACCCGATCCCTACCTTACCGACATTTTTTTTTTCTGTAACACTACGTCTACATTTATAAAGATATCAAATGGAAAATTTATAAAATTGATGCTAAAGCATTAAGGTACGTTTATCTGGTCCTAAATATTGACATTTATAAAAAAGATTTTTCTCAAAAAATTTTTTATTATTTTTACAAAAATTTAAGACCAGATAAACGTACCTTAATGCTTTAGCATCAATTTTAGAAATTTTCAATTTGATATCTCAATAAATGTAGACGTAACGTTGCAGACAAAAAAATGTCGGTAAGGTAGGGATCGGGTAAGTCTGACATGGCCTTAAAACCAACTGTTTTTATAATTTGACCGTATTGGAAATATGGTTATGGAAATAACACAATAATTGAGAACAAAGATATTAATTTTATTTAAGACACTTGGAAGGCAGGTCTTTACTGATCGAGATGCGATTTTAGACTAAAGACTTAAGGCCATGTAAGACTTACCCGATCCCTACCTTACCGATATTTTTTTGTCTGCAACACTACGTCTACATTTATTGAGATATCAAATTGAAAATTTCTGAAATTGAAGCTAAACCACTAAGGTACGTTTATCTGGTCTTAAGTATTGACATTTGTAAAAAAAAAAATTTTGGAAAAACTATTTTTTCATTTTTACAAAAATTTAAGACCAGATAAACATACCTTAGCATATTTTCTTTAATTTTAGAAATTTTCAATTTGATATCTCAATAAATGTAGACGTAGCGTTGCAGACAAAAAAATGTCGGTTAGGTAGGGATCGGGTAAGTCTGACATGGCCTTAATGTAAATTACATTATATAGATTACATATAGATTACATACACTCTGAGATCTTTGTTCCAGACCTCCCAGAATATATGACGAGTAACCTAAGTATTAAAATACTATGAAATGTAGATTATGTTTTTGCCCTAAAAAAAATTTTAATTATTGAAATAATCCAAAAGACCGAAATAATAAATTATTTTATTAATGGGAAAAGATCCTAGATTTTATAATAGAATTTATTATTATTATTATTATTCCGTATAGTAATAATAATATTATTCTTTTTCTTTTGAAATTAAATAATTTTGAAATTGATTAGTACAAAGATATTTTTTCTTGTGATTTAAGGTGGATCCATGACCAGGTTTTTGGCCGATGGTTTACCTACAATTTCCACTGACTGGAGCAAATGGCGCTTTTTCTTTTGCGACGAGAGGATCGTCTCGTTTGATCATGAAGAATCGACATACGGAGTATACAAAAAGAGCCTTATAGGAAAGATACCAGTTACCGAAGATCAATTTATAAAAGTAGATCCAGAACTCTCAGGTAAATTATAAATACATTTTTCTATCACTATTACAAGAAAATAACAATTATTTGACATAATAAAACAATACAATTAATTGGATATTTTGTTATCTTTAGCGGAGGAGGCAGCAAAGGACTACATTAAAAAAATGTCTGTTTACTTTCCACCTGACTGTGTACCGAGGTTCGACGTATTGTTATTGGGAATGGGACCAGATGGTCACACTTGTTCATTATTCCCCAATCATCGTCTATTGGAAGAGACAAGTCTTTGGGTGTGTGCTATTAACGATTCGCCTAAGCCTCCTCCATCAAGAATTACTTTAACATTCCCAGTAATAAACAATGCCAGGGTTTGCATTTTTGCTATCTCAGGAGAAAGTAAAAAAACGATGGTCAAGGTGATTACTTTTCATTATATAATAATAACTAATAGTAATAAGTATAAGATTAAGTAATTAATAGTGACCTGAAGCTAATTTCAGTTAATTTATATAAATTGTTTTGTTTCATTAAAGCGTATCCTGAAAGATAAGGAAAATTTGCCAGCGACGAGGGTTCAACCCATTGATGGTTCCCTCTACTGGATTTTGGACCAAGATGCAGCAAAGCTGTTAGACCAAGTTTCACTGCAGAGAATAGAGAACTCTGATAACATTCCACCTTCTAACTAACTATTTTCTATACACACGTGCAAATAATAATTTTGTATAACATGACTAATTATTAGGTAGGTAATTAATGTAACAAAATATTAAGGTATCGAGCGTATAGATTCCATTCAATCGGAAACAGGGCGAGGAGTGTCTGTACGAGTAAGTCTTCTATTTTACTGTACAATTTTTGAGCTTTAGACAACATGTTGATTTGATCTGTAAAATCGTACTTAATTGTAATTGGAAGTTATTCTTCTTTTCTTGACTTTTTGTAAAACTACCAACAATTATCATTGAAATCAAAGTGAGTGGGTTTTTATCAAACGGGGATTTGCTGCCTTATTACGAATTAAAAAAAAATCTACCATACGAATATCATCACAGAAAATCAAATCTCCGATCTTACTTTTTCTTTGACATTCAGATTCACAGATAAATTTAACATTAGAGTAGCTAATACCACATTTTTAAAGGCCATTTTTGGCCATAGTGGCTTGAGTACGAAAAATGTTATTTTTTTCTTTTTTTTTTTTAATGCACACTCTATGTATAAACAGACTGATACGTTTTTCGATTTTTAATACTTACACGCATGAATTGCGGAGGGAGGGGGTGAATCACGAACAGGATATTTGTTTTAATCGCATATCGTGTCGTTTGTCGTATTGCATTAAGAATGTATGGCCTTCTCAAAACTAGTATCGCAAATTCTGTGTACTTTATTATCGAGAAATATATTGTAAGCGACGCAGGATGGAAATATAATTGCTAAATCGAATTACGATTCTTATTTTACCAACTATACCTACACTTCTAATTTAATTTAAATATGGTCTAGGGGTTTGAAAACTTTTAATTTGGTATCTATCAATATTTGGTTATCTCGCGACCGAAACCTATATATATAAATAGATTTAAATGAGAAAAAGCGTGCAAGTAAAAGAAACATAAGCGTCCTGTAAAATTATTGTATCCTTTATTTATCTTTTATTACCTATATATCACAGAATTTAATTTCATTTAATTTGGATACAGAATGCAGTATGTAATATTAATTATTGAATCGCGGAGGGCTGTCTTTGGTGATCCTTAAGCGATATTTATTTCTTAACAGAGAGGTGGAAGAGCGTAGAAAGAGAGACAAGGAATTTTTAGTTTATACGTCCGTGTATTGTTAAAGCGAGACAATAAATTGTAGACACGTTTTGTTAAATATAGAAAGCCCTTATCATTATGTAACAATCGAGTTGAGTCAAGACTGACGCTTATTCATAGGAACCGACTTTGAATATCAATATATAATAATAACAGTGATCAATAAATTAAATTTATTCATAGAAAAAAGGCGTTCATGTACATGGATATTGTTGAGCTACGTATTAAAAAAAACTAACTAAAAATGTCAGGTTAATCCTTCATTAAAGTCAAATATACTCAGCCCCTTACAGGTAAAAATATCTGTACACGCGCTGTTAAGTTTTGATACAGGCGCTTATCAATCTAAAAAAATCGTTTTCAGTGCTAAAAAAAACGTTTCGACTCCGTTTGCAAAACATTTATGTTGTAATTCTCGCGATTTTATCGTAAATTTTCTGTTCCTAAATGCCATCGCTAGAATTAAAACGGTTACTTGCGAGAGGGATGACGAGATTCTTTTCTGTACAATAATCTCGTAGCAACGAAGCCCTGTATAAATAGTTTCCTAGCTAGTAATCATTTACAGAACTTTTCCAAGTATTTTTTAAAATTAAGGAATGAATGACGTTAAAAAAGACGACCCGCCTCAGTACATTTAGAAGATTTTGATTATTACTGGACACATTTTAAAAGGTCGGAGACAGGTAGACAAACTGTATTGAAAAGCTACCTTCATTGTAACACGTAAAACTAGTAGGACACTCGGCCACAGAACCATGAACGAATTCCGCTTATCATACTTATCACAGAGTAAGTATAACTCAATCGAACGCATTCTGCATTCACTTTCGATCTGTAAGTCAATCCCACAGCGACCCGCCAGTGGGAAACCGTCATTCGATCGCGCGCGTCGCGCTTAGCTTACAATTAAATACTTAAGCTTAAATTGACTGTCAAAAAAGCATATAGATAAAAATATGCCGATTGATGTCGAGCTTGACAATAGTAGTTAAAATTTGTTATTCAGAGCCTTTGAAAACAATTCGGCTTACATTGATACGCTTTAATCGTTGATATTTCAAAGATTCTCGTGTATCGATCCTAACTTTTGTTAACGGGGTTTTCACAAAATAATCTTTTAAACGCTTAGAAGATGAAATGTAACACTGAATTCTTTAAGTAGTTTCGAATATTCTGAGAGTACAATAAATAAGTTGTTGTAGAGAAGAAATTACGACGATAGTAAAACATAACGAATCTTGAATCAAAACGACGCGAAGTGCCTCGTGAATTTCTAGTAGGTACTTAAATATAAAATTGCGGAATAATTTAATTAAATTAATAGATCCTAGTCCAAGTATTCATCACGTCATATTAACTCCTAAGGCCTGTCGTACATGTTCGTAGACGACGTAACTTGTAGATACAGCTGGTGCAACCTTAAAAATTAATTTAAATAATCTCTATTCTCTTTATCACGTTTTAATATTAAAAAAAAATTATTCAAATCAAATAATTAAATCTCTGAAGGACTTACTTTTAGGAAGTTAGGTGTGAGCCCTCGATACAAGCCTCTGACTCCTTCTTTGTGAAGAATATCTTTAATGACTCCAACCATATTAGGCGAAGTTGATGGTGCTATCTGAGCTTGCAACCGTGTCCTGACTAGAGCTAGTGGATACGAGCAAACCTGTCCCGCCGTACTCGATGCTGTTCCACACAAAAGTACTAACCAAACTGAAGGGTGTTCGTCTTTATTGTGCGTCCTTATATAATTATTTTTTAGCGTCTATAGCAAAAATTGAGTTATTTAAGAATACAGAAAAGTCCAGTTTCAACTTTAATATTGTACAACTTCTGGTTAAACACTCACCTCATACACAGCTAAATCTATTCCTGCATAGGGAAGAATTCCAATTAAATTTGGAACATAGCCTCTGTAAAAACTTTTCAAGCCTGCTTGACTGTATATCTTTTTTGCAGCATCCATAATTCCAGAGAATTCTCCCGTTTTCCTCAGTGCCAATCTTGTTTTCATGACCTACAAGGAAAATAATTTTATTTATAAAATATAAAGGTAAATAGGGCAGTTAGAGTTCATTTATTTCAATCAAATTTTTTATTTCTTAAAACTTGATTTCTAATATTAAAACAAAAATACATACCTCCAGTGGATAAATAATAGATTGACTGAATCCACCAGCGAAGGAACCAGCAATAAACCTTTCGTAAATATTGAGTTCTCTGTTATTATTGTGATCTTTTATTTTTCTTTTCACTTGCTCATAGGCAGCAAATTTTAGGGCAGATTCTGGTCCTATTTTAAGTACATTAATTCCGTTCCCTCTCCAGTAACTTGTAATACCTCCTTCTTGAAGCATATATTTACTACAACTGAGTATATTGCAATTTCGCGTGCCGTGAACCTGAAAAAAGTATAATTTTTATTAAAGTCTTATTATGGTTTTTATAGTCAGAAATAATTATAAATATAAAAATTAAACGATTTTTAGTTTTTACCTGCAGATAAACCTTTATTCGGTCCAAAGGTGCTGTGCAGGTTCTGGAAACAGCACCAGCGATTCCACCGGCAAGTAAATGTCTCCACCACATACCAGAAACCATTTCACTATTTGTGAAGTCATCAGGAACTCCGATGTCCTCCCCAATGTCCATGTACTAAAATCATGACCAAGAAAAAGTTTCAATTAAAGAGAGATTTTAAATTGATAGATTTCGATTTTGATTAAGGGAGATATTCGACCATTCACACACCTTTCATTATTTCAGACATTTTCTCTTCGGAAGGAGTCAGGGAAGATTTTCTTTCATTCACCTGCATTATTACTTTCTCTTACGACACTTTTGACATTAAATGTATTAAATCCAGAACAATTCAATTGTTTTTTGTTTCTTTATTCAAAAATCTAAACCTGACAAAGGGAAGGTATGACTTTAGCCATATTATATTCTGCCAACTTTCTTGCAAATAAATAAAACATATTTTGCGCAGCAGACAGTAATAAGGAAAAGATTTACCTGCCTGCTGCAAAAAATATAATAATTTATCTATTTGCGAGAAAGGTGGCTAAAAATCAAAAACCAAAATCACGCCTTCTACTTGCCCTTAATAAATAATTTAAAATACGTAATAATTAGATTAGATTATAAAATAAAAGGAAAAACCCATTTTTAAACGCTTTCTTCCGTTTGACAGAAATAGAGATAAGAAACCAATGTATTTCTGATTATTGGAAAGGAACCAAAGATTTTTTTATTCGTTCAAATCTTTTTAAATTAGTAGAGTGCCAATTGGCTTCTAAAAGAGGTATTAACAGTCTGTAGAATGACAAGAGTAATTATCGCTATCTGTTGGTTTTCTTATAAAATCACCTTGAATCAGATTTCTATATTAAATAGAAATTTATTTCTAAACGGCAAACTTTAAAAATGTTGAATTCATTTGAAACTAATCTGACTCATGAATTAGTAATCTAAGCAAGTCATTCAATAAACACTCTAATTATAATTAAGAGCTTTCTAATATTGAACCAATATTTAAACGAATTTTAAAACAAATTTTCTGAGCTCTAAAGAAAATTGAAGACCTATTTCTCACACAAACGAATATAATTAAAACCAATTAAAACTAACAATGGAAGGAACATAAATATTGAATAAAACCGTTATTCCACTACAACACAAGGGTGAAAAAGGTACTTAACTTTACGTAAATTTCAAGAAAAAAGTCAGTGTCGATATTATCCAAGGAATCCATTTTCGAAGTGCGTCTCAAAAATGGCCTGTCTAAAAAAACGATTCTATTAATGTCAAACTAGATTGGCAAGAAAAATTGAAAATGCGACGTTTGAAAAAATCTCTTTGGTAATATTGAATCAGTTAGATGAGCCACAGAGTTACTGATCACACCAGACAGACAAAAAACCTTCTATAAGCTTCCTCTATAAAAGAAGTGCAGCCTGGCCAAATGCCATTGCATTATTTGGTGCCTGGCCCAATGTCAGGTCTAAATATTTTATTCGACCAACGTTCTTCCCTGTATCCTTTTTGAGATAACTACTAGCTAGGTCATTGTATAATGTATTTTGTAATTCAGCCTTGCCAGGGACATTCTAAGAAAAAATTATAAATTTCTAAATTTCTACATTTAACGGTATTAAAACCAAGTTCCAACAACAAAACTTGATTTCTTCATTTTACTTGATAAATATTATAATTAGATATTTTTTCGCTCTGTACAGCTACTCGTACTGATGTACAACTAAATTATCTTTCTAATGTATGTAAGCATAAGAAAAAATTGTAGACAGTAAGTAAAGAAGGTCGTTAAACAATATTGCGATAATATTATAACTCACGCTGATAAAACGTTATCAACACTTAATATCAGAAATAAAAATTAAAAAAACAGAATAAAGAAATAATTTATATCCACTTTTTAAATTTCTTCAATGCCATAATTAAAAATAATGTATAATGACTAGACAGTTTCTGATATGAATTCAGAAAACAAGTCGTGCTCCATTTGAAAGATAAATTAACAACCTAAACCAGACCAAAGGAAAATTGTCTTTTCGAATTTTAAATTTCAGTTGTCAATTTGAAAAATTCAAGCTATAAATATTCAAACAATTCCCTGCCAGAAAAATAAATTCACTGACAGTTCCTACTTCCCAGTTCCAGTCGCTATTCTCATTAAAATTAAAAATATATCTATCAGCTCTTTCTTCGATAAACGATATTTTACAGAAGTAAGAAAGGTTCGTTGATTAGCAGCCAGAAAGAGTCAGAATTTCAACATCGAGAGAAAAGAGGAGTACAATCTTTGCTGCGTACAATAAATTTAAATCTAAGGTGGCGATGTAGTCACAATGGCGGGAAAAGTCCAGGGAAAGATTGACGAGTTCAAGAGATGTTCTCTGATGAATCATTCCCATATGACTCTTCTTGTCGCATATCCGGAAAAGTCTGATATCATGTCGACGTAGCGTGCCAACTTATTCGCAGAATGACAAACACCATTTACCTGGATCGCTATCAAACTTCCAATTTAATGATACGAATTTCAGAGGTGAGCTATTTTGAAAGAAATGGAATTTGGACTCGCAATCAGTATGTATTCAAGACGTTTTCTGTCAGCGTGGGCAGTGTTCTAAATTTCGAAAGCCAGAGTTCCATAGGGAAAGAGGAGGAAAAAACTGAGATAAACGGACACTTGTGTGTTTGTAAACACTTTCATTAACTTAGAAGATAAGTTTTTTTTTCTACCGTCAATTCCTCTATTTAATTATATTATTTTCCAATTTCCTTTTATAACTGCAAAGTATTTGAGAACTCCACGTTCAAAAATAAATTTGGAGCGACCAGCTGACTGCTCATTTAGTTGACGAAGGCATTCAGAAGGCTAGAGAAACTTTCGCTACACGAAGGTCGATTGGAATGTTTTGGGGAAAGACCTTTATCGAAAGGGAGAGGCGATCGAAGCTGGATCCGTGAATGTCAACAGATTAATTGAATGATTTCCTCAAATGTCCTTATATTACTCACGAAAGTCTAAAATAAAACATCTGGAAAGTCCGATCAACTTTATCACATGCAATTCAAATCTTAACATCTGCATATTATAATTTACATTCTTGATAATTGACACGAATAATGAGACAGCTGTGAAATACATTCCTAAACGATTCCAATAGAAAATCTAGCTATTAGCCTTGACGCTCCAAAAGTTTGTCGAGAAGCTTTTCTGAGCTTTTCTAAGTGAAGGAACTCGCACTCTCTTCTTAATATAGAAAGACGTTAGCCGGATCTCTAGAGAGATTTCGCCTCTAAAGTGAGAATATTCTTGAGGCAGAAGAGCTAAACGCCTGAAAACTTCACAAACCAATTTTTTTTTTCATCAAACTGTCGGGTATCTCTCACTTTATTTGAACTCATTTCCGGAGTTCAGGCACTTACTTGTCGGAGGAGTTGTCGATACCGATTGATAAATTCGGTCCAGTTCTCGCAGGAAGTTTCAAAATTATCCTGTTCCAACATATTGGAGAAATTAGCACTAATCACTGGCATAGAAAGACACTTTCACCTTGAAGGTTCCAATGAAACTCGAAGTTTAAAACGTTCAAAGAGCATCAAGCCGAGCGCGCGCTCGGAGACCATTCTGGAGACTGAATAGTTATGTAGAAGAATTCCCTGCAACAGCCACCAACGAGTAATCGGAATAAAGATAGTGGCAGACGCAGGGGCCAGGGGGAACAACCTCCCCACTAACTTGGAACGGTATGCATCGTCACCGTTTACATTGTGACCTACGAATCTACCTACGTCACTTTGTACTAACAATCAGTCACAGACAACATGGTTCCGCCTACTTTTCAAATGAATGGGACCTTCATCGGTGAGAACAGAGTTAGAGTACATAGTTAGCTGTTAGACTTTAAACCGACTTAGGCCAGTGAGTTTTCAGAATTTTCTGGTCTAGGTAGCTTTGAGTCGGTTTATTCCTTCGAGAAAATTCATCTTCCGAGAAAGAGTATTGTTTTCTTCCAAAGTAAATGATTTACGAGGATCCAAGTTACCAGGGTGAAGTTCAGTTTCTAAGTCCATGAAGTCGAGTCAAGTTCATAATGGATACATTTCAATAATTTTTTTTCTAAGAGAGTCAAATGTGAGGTGAGCTTTAAATGTGGATCAAGACTTTCATCTGAACCTGGAATGAGAAAAGGTTTTGTGAAAATCATATATGTAATGGTGGGTTTATCAAATAAATTTAATTCAATTTTAATGGATATTTTAATTAAGGGCATGTGGTAATTACCATAGGAGTAAATTTAGTTTCTGTAAGTTTACTTTCGTAATAATAAATATTTTTTGCTAAAACTAGGCCATTTGCCTACGTTTCTTATAGACGGAGGTAAATGGCCTAGTTTTAAAGAAAAATATTTATTATTACGAAAGTAAAGTTGCGGAAACTAAAATGCTCTTATGGTAAAGTATGCCCTTAAAAATTGCTTAAAAACCAGATATTTTTTTCAAAAGCTTGAACAACATTTTCCTACTATTATGGCTTAATTTGATATTTTACAATGTAAAATGATTTTAATTGAAAACGATTCTGGACGCTCTTTTTAATTCGTTGAATATTTGAATATTTCATTCTATATATTTTGGATATGAATTTAGTCAATTAAAAAGGCTTTTAAGGGTTTTGGAGCCAAGTTCTAATCTAAAAATTCAATTTCTTCATTTTGCTCAACAAATATTAAATTTGGAATTTTTTCCTTCTGTGGAATTAATGAATTTTTAATTAGAATTATGCGTACAGAGCGATAAAATATCTAATTGAAATATTTTTTAAGAAAAATGAAAATATTGAATTTTAAAATGAGATTTTGAACTCTTCGTTTTATGGAAAAAGTATCGAAATTAAATATTTTTTCTCTCTGTACGTAGTTTTATATTTTAATAAAGATTAGCGCTACAGAGCGAGAAAATATTTATCTATAATTTTCGTTGAGTAAAATGGAGAATTGAATTTTGAGCTTAACACTTGGGTCCAACGCCCTTAATGCAGAATTATTGAATTACAAATGCTTTTTATTATAAAAGCTTTAAACGAGTCATAAAAGAGTGGAAAATGCTAATAATCTATTCAAAAAATAAAGAATAGTCATTTATCTTTTAAGACTGGAACACACCGGTTTTTATTGCAGTTGTGGTATTCATCAGACCTAGATTTGTGATTTCATGTATACATTATTCCAGAACAAAGACAAAGTGTTAAATAAATTGATATAAATATTAAAATATTATTGAATAATCAATAAATTATCAAAAAATAAAAATTTTTAAAAAGCACTTAAGATAATTGAAATGAGTGAAATGAAACGATAGAAAAATTATCAGGTTTTTAGATAGTTTTCCAAATATTCGAAATCTTAAGAAGACGCTAATTTGAAAAAAAAAAACATGACATAAAATCAACTTGGTAATTGATTACTGATTAATCATAGCTTTAATCTGATCTTTGTACTGATCTTTGTTCAATTCAGACAGTCCTTCTGGTGTCCTCTTGATTTTTCCACGCGATTTCCGTAATAGATTAGATTCATTATAAAGTCTGATTGACTTTCAGTATTTAAACATTTAACAAAACGATCTACAATCTTTGATTAATAATTGTGAATCATAATTTAAAATAAATATCTGCAATAGAAAAAAATCTACGCAGTTATAAAAATTTACATCAATCTTTACTACATTAATTGATATTTTTGCTATCAGAAAAATAATGCACAACTAGTGTATAATAAAATGTTTTTATATTAGGAACGAGGCGTTTAAATCGTTGCGTACTCAGCTGTGGATATTCCGAGAGTACATGACGTCAGTCACGTGCATTCTGTTTATGATGTAACGTGGACGAAATATTTCAATATTCAGTAAAAACTAAAGACGGAGTATTTTCGCGAAACTAAAGTTTCCTTTAATTAAGGGAATGTGGTAATTACCATTAGTTATCCGATTTCTACCTTACCGCTATTTATTTATCTGCTGGGCTATTTCTAAAATTAAAGTAACTAAAGTATTAAGGTACGTAAGGTATTAAGGTACGTTGAAGCCAAGTTCTAATCTAAAAATTCGATTTCTTCAGTTTCCTCAACAAATATTAAATTTGGAAGTTTTTCCCTGTGTAGAATTAACCAATTTTTAATTAAAATTATGCGTACAGAGCGAGAAAACACCTAATTGAAATATTTGTTAAGTAAAATAAAAATATTCAATTTTGAAGTTAGATTTTGAATTCTTCGTTTTATGCAAAAAGTATCGAAATTAAATATTTTTTCGCTATTGTATGCAATTTTATACTTGAAAAAAGATTAGCACTACCGAGCGAAAAAATATTTATTAATAATTTTCGTTGAGTAAAATGGAGAATTGAATTTTGAGCTTAAATTTGGGTCCAACACCCTTAATTTTATCCTAAATATATTATAAGCTTTTACTTTAACTTTAGAAATCTTCTACTCGATATCCCAATCAGTCCCAATAAATGTCGAAATGGCATTACAGAGAATAAAATGTAGATAATGTAGATATAGGACAACGGATAAATTGCCTTAATTCCTCTAGCCGTGAATAACTTTTATAGAAATTTCAACCATTTGTCATCTAAACAGAAGATTTTAGATCATTAAACATATTTCTATTAATTTTTCTATGATCTACTCATTTTTTAAATAGAATAAATTATAGACACAGAGAGAAAAATTCTGTAATTCAAATACTTTTGTTTTCTAAAGTGAAAATTACATTTTGGGGTTTAATTATAGTTTCCTCGCTTTACGCAAAAAGTATTAAACGTAAAAATTGTTTCGTTTTATAGATGCATTTCTCTTTTAAAACAGAATGCATTTATAAAACGAAAAGATTTCTAATTCTAATAATTGTTGAGTAAAATGGGAAGTTTAATTTTGAAGTTAGAATTTGGATCCAACACCCTTAATTGAATTTGGTTAAACGTCACAGATAAAAAATAAATAAAGATAAAGAAAATAACGAGATTACATGTGTAATGCGTATTAATCTTTCTAGGAAAAATGGAAAATACTATTCATCATCGATTTTAGTACTACATACTTAGTGTTTACAATAAATTACAAAACGAGGTCGATGAGCGTCTAGAGTCTAGACCTCTAGACGTAGATTCCAGACACATATGCAGTATCATCCCTATGGTTGAGTTTAAAGTCATGAAGACGACTTGGAATTTTCAAACCCTGATTACACAGCACAAACTTATATAATATACAATTTTTAGATCCTAGCTTATTATCACAATATTCCTATTTAAAAAGTTATTTTAATTTTAAAGCTTCTTATAGAATTACAGAATTTTGAAGTGAGTCTTCATAAAGAAATAAATTTGTATTGAATAATTAAAAGTTTTTTTAAAAATCTTTATAGGTGTTGGATTAAAATTCTAAATTAAAAATTCAATTTGTTTATCTTACTCCAAAAACATTAAAATTATGTATAAAGAGTGAATAACGCTACAGAGTAAAAAAAATATATAGATATAATATTTGTTGAGTAAAATGAAAAATTTGAATTGGATATTATGTTTCTTTAGTTGAAACCAAGATTTTAAACTGAACTATCGTCCGACCCATTACGTCGTATTGAGTGACCCACTTTTAAAATATACACCTTATATAAATTGAATTCTGCTGAGCATTAACTATCTTCTAAAAGATTTTTGCCATTAAATTAACGGACTTATTTTATTTAAAAATAGTTGAATGAATTTACAAAAATACTAATGTAGATTAATGAACCTTTATGACCCGGAATTTGTTTCTTAAATCTTAGAAGGCACTCAGAAAATTTTAAAAGTTTTTAATTTCTAATTTAGAAGCAAAGTATCAGTTTCAGAATGAAAGACCTTTGAAGCTGTAATCAACTTGATTTAAGCTGATCAGCATTACGCAATTATTATACAAAGATAAACAGAATGATACGTAAAATCAATGTCAACTTAGAGATCACATGTGATAACAACCTTTTTATCTCTCTATGAGAGTTTTCTTTAATTTCTTGACTTAATTTCAATAGAACATTTCTTGTCTGTCAATTTTCATGTTTAGAAAGAGGTTCAAACAGTCATGAAAGGATTAAACTTATTGAATTTCACCCTTTGCTCTTTCGACTTCTCCATTATGTAACACTCTAAAGGAAATTTAAATTGACCCTGCTCGTAGAAAGCAACAAAAGCTTTTAGAGATTACGAGCTTATTTCAGTTGTAATATCCACAATGATAAAAATACAACTAAAAAGTATGAAAATATATGAAAATATGAAATATAATATCAGAAAATCTAAATTTCAAACCAAAGTAGTCGACACTGCACTTATAATATTTCTACCAGGATTTATTACAGACTTTAATTTTAGTTTTTGATTTCTTTCAATAAAACCTAAGAAAAACTGAAACTTCATAAACAAACACCATGATCATCGGATTATCACAATTTAAATTGAACCCAACGGTTCCTGCCGAAACCGAGAACGTTACTCGCATTGAAAATGAATCCAATTTTTAGTTATGAATACATAGGTAATGTTAATCCATGATTGAAAGGAAAGTGCGCAAGACTAGGTGAGTATGAAGAAAATTTCGCGAAATTTGCGCATGTCTGTCAGCGTCTGGTTGAAACCAGCTGTGGGCAACAGCTGGGAATCAAGGTCATTTTGAATGACACGTGGGAAGCTCCTAAGCTACATCATCATTGGATTGAGGAGACGAGCCCTCTCCGTTGACGAATCAAGCTACCGAATTGCCTTTGATCGTAGTCACGTGTAAGTATATAATCACGTAACTTGACTGCCCATGTAGGGGATTATAGAATGCTTAAAACAATGCACAAACGACGACTTGAAACTAAATAATATGAAATTATTTACAGAAATATATGAAATTAAAATAAAATGTAAAAGAAAGATCACTCACCCTTGAATGACGCCAATATAAGATGAGTTCATGAATGTTTGTACTCGGGGCATAAAGCAAAAAATCTCTCCACTCATTAAAACTAATGTTGAGACTTCCATCTTTGTCCATTCTATGAAACATTAAACAATTAGAATAATCGTCACTAATTTTTGTACCTATTATTTAAAATAAAAAAACACAAATATACCTTCGCAAGAGTTTCTTGGCTTCTGCCCTCTCCATTTCAATCCCTAGATCCTTAAAAGCTCGTATTAATTCCTCCAGATCTATTTTTCCTGTTTAAAAATAAAAATCGAATAAACCAGTTAACTACAATGTTATCATCTCTAAATGAGTTACATTATTAAACTTTTGATAGATTCCTCGAATGTTGATAGAAGGGAAAAGAAGCTTTCGATTAAAGAATTACTAAGTTAATTTATAATAGCAAAAATCACATGCAATAATCAATTTAATTAATTTAATTTTTATAAAAGTTCGCTTCGAGTATTCAAGTTTAATTATAATGCGATGTACATTTTGAATTGTACATTTTGAAAAATTTGTTCATCCAACCGTGTTAATCCATGCAACCTAGCTCGAGAAGGAAAGGTTGAAGTTTTTTTTAACATCAGTTCCTTTCTTCAATATGCCAATATCACCGTTTAACAGTTAAGAAATCTGGAAATAATTTGTTTCAATATTCATAGACTTTTAATTTAATTTAAGTCAAAGATAAAATTCGTTTTAGTGTTTTTCTTAAAAGCTCTTTTTTAGAGTAAACCTGCTACAGGGTGTCTAGTGATCAGGTAATTTGAAATTCCAGGATTTTTCCCGATTTCTGTCGGTTTCCCGGTCCGCTAGACACCCTGCTGCTATTTAGAGACTTTATTTTTCAACATAATCTGAATACTAATTCGCGACAGTTACGTTCCAATTCCGGTTTTAGTTTCCAAATAACTTTTTGCAGTGAGTCTATTTCAATCGAAACAGTGTTGAGTTAGTTGTTGACATTTTTCAGAATTCGTTCTCACCATCTTTATTTTTGTCGAGATCAGAAAATTGCAATTGTAGATTTTTCTCATGCTCCTTGATATAGTGTATGAATTCAGCTAAGCTAATATCTCCACTTTTTGATAGATCAGACCGGGCAAGGAATTTCTGAAACAAAATTTGTGTAAGTATAAATAATTGAAAATGAAAACAATTAAACAAATTACTATTAATTTTTTTAACTTGGTTAAATGTAAGGAAGTGTAAAATTTGATTAAATGGAACTGTGTTACAAAAAATTTTTTATGCACAGCATGATAAAGAAAAAATGCTAATTCGCTGTGCTGATACCATATCGTATCAGCTTTCATGAAACCATATAAATCATTACATAAATGATTACATACGATCCGCTACTTGCCAAAGAACAGAGTTGATTCAACGTCCAAGAACACTATAAGTTTATCAGCATTTCAAGTTTTATTTCAAAAATGAACTTTTAAAGCCTGTTTCTTACTTCTAAACTTAGATAAGCAAATTTGAATATCTCATTTTATAGTTTTCTCTATTTTTCTAATGACCATTCGAAACATTCATTTGCAGAAAACCTAAAGTAGATATTAGAAATAAGATATCTATTTTTAGAGATTATGATATATTAACAAAACTATAGAGAATAATACATTGTGTTAAGAGTCTGCCTTTTGACTATATACTTTTACAAAGTCCTAAATAAAATTATGGATACTTCTTGCAACTCATATTATACTTTCAAATATAATTTATATGCAGCAAGTGACAGTAAGGCAGTAGCTCTCAAAATTAAATAAGAATATGAGTTCATATTTTTTTTTTCTTTCAACAATGCTTTTTTTCGAAAGATTGTAAATTATTCTTTTTGTTACATAGCATGAAACAAAAGGCGAATAAGAACAAATACAAGTCAGTATACCTATCAATGGAATATAAAAAAGAATATACCTCGGCATAATGCCTGTGCACTCCAGCCTGGTGAAGTGCTTTGGAAAGATCGTGGACGTCAATTCTCCCATTTCCGTCAAGGTCTAGAGTTTGAAATAATTTTTCCAGGCGCTCTTCATCCTGAGCCGGTAATTCATGTAGATAATGTGGTGGCAATACACCCTGAGAAATACTTGTCTCATTTTTATCCCGAGTGTGCGGCATTTTTAGCGATTTCTCAACAATTTTACTTCCGTCTACCCCGCACCAACGATTTTTGTTTTTTCTTCTTCATGCACGTCCACTAGTTCCAATTTATATCACTTTACGAACTCAATTTACTTTCCAACGTCGATTGTTTATGCAGAAAGCACAGAGTTGAAATCCTTGATATCCTAATTGTTCGTTTGAATTGGGATTCGAGCACAACGTGCAATACTACAATACAAAATTCCTAACTGGAAAAGTGTCGAACTGACACAGACGGCGGCAAAACCCACGTCTGTCACGGCCACGCTGGGCACATTTTTTCATTCGAATATCTTACCTGTATTTTTTACTCACTTTGCTGTTGTAACACGAATGAGTTGCATAGAGTGTGGAGAGAGATATACGCGCAAATGTGTAGAAAAATTAAATGGATTCCACACACTACGGCGTTTTCTGTGGTATGCAATCACATACACATAAAAATGACTAAACGGTAGTTCTCCATGTTTCCAGTCAACATGTCCGATACGGTATAAATGGGCAATGAAAAATGAAACAATATGTAATTTTATCTGATAACAATTACTGCATAAAATGACGATTATGCGACAGTTTTTTAGAAGTTAGTTTTTTCAATCTGTTGTCTTGAGATCCTCTCTACAAACAATAAATTTGATTGTTGATAGGAAGGTTTAAATTTTCAAAACAAGTGGCTTGAGAAAATATCCGTAATTTTCTGCAATTTCCTTTTTAACCCTTCTGACGTAAAAAATAAAAAAATAACGGGACTTACACAAACTTTGGCCAGACAGTCTGGCAACTCGTAAGTAAGGGGGGTGAGGCTTACTGCGCATGCTCAATTATATCAAACAGGGCTTCCTGTGTGCGCTGTGCACGTTGACTTCCGCTGGAAAAATACTACCATTGGTCAAAATTTGGCGCGCGATTCAAAATCGAATCAATCTAAATGCATTTTGAATTGCGTGCGTAAAGTTTTCACCAATGGAAGAATTTCTCTATGGTTTTCAATATGAAAAATGTTTTAAATTAGAAAAATTTAATTGATTTTAATTGTAAAATAAAAGTAATTAATTCGTAACTTATATAATTAACAATCTTTAAACATTGATAAGATATTAAAATGATTATTTTTAAATTTAAATTCCATCGTCACAATAGACAGCGTTATTATAATCACGATAATTACTTATTTTCTTTTTAATGTAATGTGTAATTATATTTTGAAAATTGCATTAAAAATTGAAAATTTCTGACGTCACTAACGTTGACGTTAACGAACGTCGGTGGCGGCCGGCGGCGGCGCTAGTTTATCAAAGGAAGTGGTAAAGACATAAGAAATAAAGGAATAAAAAATATAATAAAAGTAAAAAACAGGAATTAACACAGGCGTTGGACCCGCCCGACGCTGTTGACTATTCTTGAACTTGAGGTTGTTTATTGAAGATAAGATTGATTGAATCAGTATAAAACGTTTCAAAGTCGTCAAAACAAAAGTTACAAAAAATTCTTATTGAGTACCGGCCGGTCCATTATTGTTGTGATTGACGTTGCTGAATCGCAGTAGATATATTTATATTTACGAAAATGGGTGTAAAAGGCGAAGAATATCAAGGACTTCCGAAGGATGTCCTTCCTTATCATTATGATATCACTTTGAAGCTTGATTTTGATACATTTACCTTTGTTGGAGAGCAGGATGTGTACATAGACGTTAGTAATTTACTAAAAAATCTACACATAATTCTGTATTTTAATTATTCTACTTCACAAGTTTTAATTTTGAAATTAAGTTTCATTTACATTTAAGGGTGTTGGAGCAAAGTTCTAATCTAAAAATTCGATTTCCTCATTTTACTCAACAAATATTAAATTTTGAATTTTTTCCCTCTGTAGAATTAATCAATTATTATGCGTACAGAGCGAAAAAATATCAAATTCAAATATTTTTTAAATAAAATGAAAATTTCTAATTTTGAAGTCAGATTTTGAATTCCTCGTTTTATGCAAAAAGTATCGAAACTAAATATTTTTTCGCTCTGTACGCAGTCTTATATTTGACAAAAGATTAGTGATAAACTTTCATTGAGAGCGAAAAAATATTTATCTATAATTTTTGTAGAGTAAAGTGGAGAATGGAATTTTGAGCTTATAATTTGTGTCCAACGCCCTTAAATAAAAGTACAAACTATAATTATTATTTTTAAAAAGGTGCAAGTTTCTACACATAAGATCCTGTTGACTGCTCTGGACCTAAAGATTAAGAATGTGGCTTTTCATAATACAAATGGAACTATTGTTGCTTCCAAAGAAATAACTCTTGACGCTGCTGAAGAAAAAGTAACAATTCAGTTTCCTGAAAAAATCCCGCTTGGAAAATCAGGTCACTTGCATTTTGAATTTGAAGGAGAAATTAATGATAAATTGAGAGGTCTGTATCGCAGCAAGTACACAGGGTAAGAAATACGAATCATCTGTTATCTGTTAATATTGCTAAACTAATTTTTAATTAGTGATAATGGAAATTCTCATTTGCTAAACTAAAATTCCTTTTTTAGAGTTGATGGAACTACTAAGTATGCAGCAATAACTCATTTTGAACCAACTAGTGCCAGACGTTGTTTTCCTTGTTGGGATGAACCAACTTTTAAAGCAACTTTTAATTTGACATTAAAAGTTCCTGCAGGTCTTACCACTGTATCCAATATGGTAAACGTTTATTTTGTTTTTTATTTTTAAACTAGGGATTTGATATTGTATCGCAGATTTTGGTCCTGTGAATTGTTACACTGAAAATATTTGAAGTTTTATTCAATTTTTTGTTTCAGCCAATCAAGTCTACCGAAACTCATGAAAATATATCAACTTGGAATTTCGAAAAAACACCAAAAATGTCAAGCTACCTCGTAGCTTTCGTGGTTGGAGAATTTGACTACGTAGAGGCAAAAACCAAGGACGGGATTGTCATGAGAGTCTATACTCCCAAAGGAAAAGCAGATCAAGGTCAGTTTGCCTTGGAAATTGCTACAAAAGCGATCCCTTTTTACAATGAGTATTTTGGAATAAAGTACTCCCTGCCGAAGCTCGATCTGATCGCAGTAAAGGATTTTGCTTTCGGCGCCATGGAAAATTGGGGCGTAGTCATTTACGGAGAAAGTTATATTCTAGTAGATTTGCAAAATACATCTTTTGAAAATAAACAAAATATTGCGTTGGTTGTGTGTCACGAATTGGCACACAAGTGGTTTGGTAATCTCGTCACGATGAAATGGTGGGATGAGCTGTGGCTGAAGGAAGGCTACGCTTCTTTCATTGAGTATTTAGCCACTGACAAGATTTTCCCTGAATACGATTGTTGGAATCAATTTGCGAATCTCACACATAAAATAGCTCTGGAGTTAGATGCCCTCAAGAACACTCATCCGATCCACGTTTCAGTCAATCGCCCAGCTGATATTGATGAGATTTTCGACAAAATCACGTACTGCAAAGCTCCTAGTGTAATCAGAATGTTATATTATTACCTAGGAGATGAATATTTCAAGAAGGGTATGAAGCAGTATCTAACAAAGTTCTCTTACTCTAACGCTGTCGCTGATGACTTATGGACGGCTTTAGAAGAAGCCAGCAAGAAGCCAATTCGATCAATAATGCCAACTTGGATTGAACAAAAAGGCTTTCCCATCCTGCAAGTTCAACACCGCTGGGAAGGGAGCGATTTGGTATTGACCCTTTCGCAGAAGAAATTTATCGCTGATGGTTCAGATGATCCTGAAAAGAGTTTGTGGATGATACCCTTAAATGTGACTACCTCTCAATCTCCAGATAAACCGATCTTGAGCACTTTAATGAACGAAAAGACAAAAGAAGTATTGCTCAAGAATGTGCCGAAGGATGCTTGGATTTCAGTTAATCCAGGAACAATCGGTTATTACAGGACAAGTTACAGTCCGGATTTGCTGAAACTTCTGATTCCAGCTATTGAAAGTAGCAAGTTGGCAGTCTTGGACAGATTCGGTGTCATCAATGACTTGTTCGCTTTTGTCCCAGCTGGTCAGGTTTCCACAGAAGAATATTTACGCATGGTTCAATCCTACAAAGAGGAAGAGAATGAAACTGTCTGGTCTAGTATTATCAGCTCTTTGAATAAAATAAAAATATTAGTAGCAGACTCGGATTTTGATAGTTCTTTTAAAGCCTTCTGTCGATCACTTTTGCGTTCTATCAGCTCGAAACTAGGCTGGGATCCTAAAGATAAGGAAAGTCATCAAACAATTGTACTTAGATCTAACGTTCTAGAAACTATGATTTCTATGCAAGATGAAAGCATCATTCAGGAAGCAAAAAATCGCTTCCAGTTGCACATTTCGGGAAAAACTATTCTTTCGCCAAATCTGCGAAATGTAGTTTATCGAGCGATTCTCTCCACTGCAGATAAAGAAACATTTGAGACAATGCTGAAATTGTACAGAGAGACGGATTTAACAGAAGAGAAGAGAAGAATATTGAGAAGTCTTGGAGTTGTTCAAGATGAGGCATTACTATTTAAAACGCTGGAATTCGCTTTAAGTGATAAAGTTCGATCTCAGGATGTTCTATCTGTACTGGCGACTGTTGGGAAAAATCCTAAAGGTCGTTCAATGACGTGGGAGTTTTTCAAGCAAAACTTGAAGGTATTTGAGGAAAGATATAAAGGAGGAATTATTTTTCCGAGACTGATTACAGCTGTTACGGAGAACTTTGCCACGGAAGAGAAAGCAATGGAAATTGAGCAGTTTTTCGATAATCATTCTACGGATGCAATCCAGAAAACGCTCTTGCAAAGTCTTGAATATATTAGAATAAAAGCAGCGTGGCTTAATCGAGACAAAGATTCTATGAAGAAATTTCTGACTTCACAGTGGTAGAAACAGAATTTCTTCTACAATTATTCTTACCTTATGTTTTTTTTCCTTAATTAAGAATATATATATTATGTATTTTCATACATTTATGAATAAATGATGTCAAACATGTGATTTTTGGGAATGAGTACTTGGTAAGAAATAAGAAATCCTCAGTAATTGGTTTTAAGTATATAAATATATTACACTTTCAGTTATATAGTACACTTGTTGCGCAGTACGCACGATTTAGGTTTGAGAACTAAAATTGGTTTTAAGTGCATTTTGAAAAATGCCTAAAGTAAACGTTCGAAAAATAAAAATTTGCACACCTAATAACATACTTTAAATATTTATAAACAATCACGTAAATCTAATGGGCTACATAAGCAGAAGTCACTCAAATCTTGGATAATTATTAAACGCAATTAACGTTGTTAATTTTTGTTTGAAAATGAAAATAGAATTCGCTAAATCGAGTGCTTTTACTGCAGTTTTACTTACGGTCACCCAAAGCACGCAATTGTTTTACAATTTGACCTGCTTTAACTTCTTTTCTTTTTAACTGGCTTGAGAGTTCGTGTGTGTTTAAAATACAAAAAAAAAAAAGAAAAAAAAATGTTCAAAAAAATCGGACAGTTTATTGCCATGTATTAAATTTTGCAATTGAATTTCTTTGGAAAATTAAAACTTACATTTACTTAGTATTAAAAAATCAAAAAAAAATTTCGAAGAATTATCTTAAAGATTCAAAAAGCTTTTAAGCCCATTAAATTAGAGAATCGACCCCTATAAAAAGAACGCTAATTCTCAAGTGTATGCATTATATACCGATATGTATATAATTGTTATTTTATGTTCAAAGAAAGAACTTCAATTGTTTAGGTATAATACGTGGTTTTACACCATTAGCATTAGATACACGTGTATCATTATACACATAGACATGTTTAACATGCAATTAATTTGAAGCTTGCACAAACAGTATTGTTGCGTTTATTACTTCCCGTTTTACACAGCCCTCCTCCTTTACTATAATATATATTTATTCATCCGTTAACTTTTATTACTATGTACTAAGACCATAACAAAACAATATAAGAGCTAACTGAATCTGCATATTCAAAAGTCCAAAGTTTGAGGATTTTTCGCCTTTGCTTTTTTAAAGTTGTTTAAACGTAAAATTAGTTATCCGATGACAGTTTATTCTACTGCGATCGGGGTATCTAGAGATTCACAGAGTAACTTTTTTTAAAAAAAATTTAACTTTATATTTAGGTAAAATTTAGATTTTACTAAACTTTAGAACACTAGATTTTTCTAAAATTTTCATTTTAGTAAAATTCAAGTAATCCAGCATTAAACTAAAGCAAACAACCTAACAAACACCGCGCGCTGAATTCTTCTAAAATCAAGCGGTGAACTCAAGACTTTTTGTCATTTTTTCGAACTTAAAAAAACATTTTTCTGATATCAAAGTTAGTCGATAAAAGAAACGTTTTTTAAAAATTTTTGTCTGGAATTAGAAAAGCTTCACTTATATTTGTTCACAATTGTAAAGCATTTTGAAACTCAATTAAGCCCCCGTAATTCTAAGGACGAGTATTTAAAAGATCGCACATAAAATCACACATCAACCACCGAGATTTTCTATAAAATACAAGTGAAAAGTATTGGTGAACATCTAACAATGTTTGAAAAACTCAACTAGAATACAGGCAACGTGAAAATAAAATACGTTGCTTTATTTGAACAGAATATTGTTTCCTTTGGTTTATATTGTTAAAGAAGAAAAGTAAATGCCGCGTCCTCCCTGATTTCAATTTCTAAGAACAATGTTAGATGTCCATTGTACAATCAACGACTATCAACTGAGATAGTTCGCGTACTTTGGAAAGAAACTATCAAACGTTTAAAGATTAAACGATGTCATTGCACTGCCGTGTCGTTGTAAAAACTCAGCTACATTCAAGCAAATTGTTTTATCATTTCACACGTTGCAGTCTTAAACTTAAAGCGAAAACAAAATGTAATTTACTATTCTACTAGATTTTATCTAGAACTTCAAGACTGAACTAAAGAATTATTTAAAAACTGAGTTGTTTTCAATCACAGCGCCCAAGACGCATTCGCATCGCTTTGTTAAAATAATATGCTTGAATATATCAGATTCCTTACAAAGGTATCAAAAATAATCTTATATCTCAAAGTCAGAAAGAAGGTCACTTTCGCTAACCTTCTGTATCATAATAGTCTTCGTATATCGATACTTCCAATAAAACTGGAATCATTTTTATTTCTGCTACATGTTTATATATTTATATATATATATATAGCAACCCAAAATCTATTGCAGTGCGCGTATTACTTTAGCTACAACCACAACGATCCTACTACTTTCTAAATCTGAATTAGTAAAATTGTATTAATTCAAATAAGCTCGTTACCTTATTTGACATTTAACTTGACATTATTTGATTTAATTTAATTATTCCTAATTCCGATTTACAAAGTGTCAAATCGGAAAATACGATCTCACGAAATTTATGCCAATTATAAATAAACTCATCTTTTTAAAACATAAGAAAGTATTTTTGAAACTAAAGGAATTTTTAAAATTATTTCTTTTAAGCTCCGATTAGTAATTAAGTACGAGCGTGGACGAGCAAAATAAAGTTACAATTATCAAAAGGTAAAACTGTGACTTATGAGTATTCATCACATTTTCGAGATTTCAAAGATTTTTTTAAGGTCGATTTGTCTTGCACTTGTACAACAATCATACATTTCAGTCTTCTTTAGCTAATTAAAGATTGTAAAGTAAATTAGTAAGTATTTTTTGGAAAGTTCGTGAAAATCAAACACAAGTACTCTAATTTTCGTAAAAGACAATAATAAAATGACTAATCTCATAAATAAAAATTCTTTTTTCAGTTTTTGAAAAATATTACGTTTAAGAAATTTTTTTTAAAAAAAGTCTGAATTCCAAACTTCTCAGCTGAGTAGTTATCTGAATTAAAAACAAAATCGATAAAAGTAGATCAAAAAGAAGTGTGAAACAAATATCTGAAAATATTTTTTGTTTAGCGCGTAAATGTTAGGCAGTAAAGGTTTGTGTACTTGTAAAATTGTATGGACATGTGATAAGTCGGTAAATTTCGTGAGGATGCGCATTGAAATATAAAGCAGATGTAATGAATAATACCGACGCTAGCTACATAAATCTTTTGTAAAACATGTTGATTTACACTATATTTCAACGTCTAATATGCCTCTATATATGTTTATCGTGTAACCTTTTATCCAGGTTAAATAACATCCGTCCCGAATATTACAGGTAAAACAATATTACAGGTTTTTGCCTCACTGCGCAAATATATAAATAAATATGCTACACTTTGTCATGTTTATAAAACATCGACGTTAATTTCTGTTAAATTTTAACAAATCGGCATTCACAATCACTTGTTTGTTTTAAAAAACAATTTCTGACTACAGTATATGTATAATAATATTTACGAACTGTATCATGACTAAGGGGAATTGCGTGTCAGCTCTAAAGAAACAAAAAAAAAAGTGAACGAGAGTGACAGTTAAAACCCAAATTGTCAAGGCATTTTCGCATTTCTTCCAATAGTATATGAACGAACACTACTGGAAGAAGTAGTGAATGATGAATCGGATTATGCGTAGTGAAGCAAACAAAGCGCGCCGCCACTGTAATGTCTTTTTGTCTAGTGCTAAAAAAAATCTACTTAAATTCAAGTTCCATTATCTTAATTTGCCGATGTGAAGTAAAAAAAAATCATTTTATTGTCTAAAGCGTTCTTCCGGTAACTAGAAAATCTACTGTGCTGGTACACTTTGTTCGTTTCGCTCACAAATTGTCCAATAATCAATATTAAAAAATTTTCAGACTAATCAGTGACTTCCGACTTCTCAGAATGTGCTTAATTTTTTCAGAGAAGAAACAATGCTACCCTTGCAGTAGAGATTGAACTTACCGGTGAAAGAGTAAACAACGTTCGTTATTAAATTTTCTGGAAAGGTCCAACTGTTAATCCTCCAATGCCAATAAATGTCCAGCTTCGATTAAGTGCTTAACTTTCAGTTATATCATCACTTTTTCATATTGTCTTCCTCACTGGACCAGCGTTTCTCCTGCTCTTGTAACTCAAACTCCCACCGTAATTCCAACTCACGCATATCGTTAGCTATTGCGACTTCATATGTGTCTTCCTAGAAATAGAAATATTTTTGTTAAAAATATTTATTATTTAATACGAAGAATTTAAAATTAAAAAGTTTAATATCGACATACTTCTTCTGACTTGTAATCCCTGTTCAATCCATGATTAACTAAGTTATTAGGTGGTTGAATCCAAGGCATGTTGCTGTAAGGGCTCCAATTCCGAACGTCCTTCTCTTTTTCTCTAATGCCTGCTTCTATCATCTGCAGTTCTTGAGTCAATCTTTCGCCTTCACTGAACGCTGCTCCCTGGGTAGCCAACTGTCAAAATCGTAACCAATATGTATTTAAGTTAGTGTTATATTAAATAAATGTTCTTAGCATTAAATAAAACTTATATAGCAATGTACCTTTAAGTCGTTAATTTTCTTTTCCAAGTGTCTCAGTTGTTGCTTCACTTTTTGCGACTCCAAGATCAAACTGAAATTATAAAAAGTTGATGGTAAAAATATTCTAAAACAACAATTTTATGTTTAAATTATATTGGATACTCACTCTTTTGGCATACAATCTTGTCTCGAAAGCTGCATATGGGAAGGTTGCTCTGGTATATTGCGACTCAAAGTAATAAACCCTTCACCCAAACCTGGACTAGCGACGGGTTGAACTTCTCCGTTTGCATTAATGGTGGTGTAAGCTATACAACAATGTTTTGTTTTTAAAGAGAATTATTTATGAATAAATTTAAAACTGAAAAAATTGAATATTATATTAATTAAAATAAAAATTACTTACGTTGATGGCCATAATACCAAGGAGCTATTGGACTAGTTGCAGGCACAGGACGTATTGTTGGCATAGGAGATGGAATTCCTTCACCATAAAATCCAGTCTGTTGAATACCATTAGTTGGCCTTTAGAAATAAACAGAAAAATAAAAATTAGATATATTTTTTGAGGATAATCGAATTTTAAATTAGTGGAATTCCCTCTTTATTACCTGAGCACCGTTTTCGACAGTCTAGAGATTGGACCATAGTTACTGGCAGTTGAGGTATCAAAGGGTACGAACTCATCGTCAAACATTAAAGAATCCTGACGACGAAAGCTATTATTGAAATTCATATTTGTCGCTGATGTAATTTGATTACCAGGAGCATTTGTCCAAATCGAAAAGTTAGGTGCTAATATATCTCCCTGTAAATCGTAGTTCTGAAAGAAAATTAAAATATGTATAAGATATACAAGTAGTTTTCTGCTTATCTACTTAGCAGATAAAAATAAAATACCGGTTTCATTGGAGGCGTCGTTTGTTTTCCAACGATGTTTTCGAGTTGATTTATTATCTCCATTTTTCGTTGTAGTAGCATTGCTAAAGTTTTGGCCATTGTCCTTTGCTGAAAGATTACAAGAGATTTATTCAATTATCTATATGTATATGAATTTTAAAAATACTTTTTAATCTAAGTTCTTAGAAATTTTTTAAAAATATTTTGAGATCTCTTAAAGTGCTTTAGAATTCTTTAAAATAATTTATCACTATAGTATAGTACAAATATTTGAATGATATTAAAACATTGAGTAGGCACCTTTTTATTATTGCTCTGCTGACCATTTTGCACATTTGCTGGAATCTGCATTGGATCCCAAATATGCAGATTAGCAGCTGAATAATCTAAGGGCATTCCAGGCACAATATAATGCGAGTGTTGCATGTCTACATTTTTAGGAGGGACTATGTGAGACAATCCTTGAGGAGGCGGCAGCATATAGTTGGTCAAAGAACCAATGAAATTATTTTCATTAGTCACGGTGGGATGTTGAACAATTGGATTGAAACCTAAAAGATAAGAATTTATTAATCTGAATAATGTAGAATCATTGAATAAGGAAAACCAAAGTTTCAAACCTTTTTTCATACCTTCTCGATGCATGCAATCATGATTTTTTGGAGGGTATGAATCGTCACATTGCTTGAATCCTTTACTGATTGGAGCTATGACACTTTTTTCAGCCTTAGATTCAGAAATACCAGTTAATGGTACATTTGATCTCAGGCTCAATTTTCGGTTTTTCGATCGGTACCTTTGGTAAATAAAACATTGGGTTGTTTTATTAAAAACTTTCTAAATTGATTTCAAATGTGAACGGTAGTCAAATTACTCACTTATCGAGCTCTAGATCGCTGTGTGCAAATGTGCAGTTGGTAGCACGAGGACATGATCCTTTAAGAGCGAGATCGCGACACATGCTGACTTTATATTTTGGTTGTCCAGTATTATGAGCGCCATCCTGCGATTTCCGATTGCCATGTTGCTGTATAAATTCTACTAAGGCAGATACGACAGTCCTAACTGCCTCTAAAGCCTCTCGACACTCAACCCAAGAAGGTGGTTCACTTTCTGGACTAGGATCAATGGCCGCTAACAACTCCAACTGTGGTCTCAGACTACTAAGTTGACCTGGGTCGGGAGTACGTTGAAGCGCTATCACAAGCTCTTGAACACTCTGGGCAAATGATTGTGGAGTCTGAAGTTTGTCGATAATGCTTTGCATATGAGACTTGTGACCTGTGTCTCCATACAATAGAGCAGACCATTGATCAGGAGCAATACGCAACCCTGCTTCTGTTGCTATCTGGACTATTTGAGCGTCGTGTTCACGCCTTAGAGCTTCATAAGTTCTGAATTCCTCCTTTAGCTGCATTAAGGAAGAATCGCCTTCTCGCTTTGAAACCTAAGACAAAAAGTAAATTTATTTTATCCAAAATCTAAAGTATACAAATAAAGAATAAGAGGCACTTGAAAATATTTTTTGAGGACTCACTTTAAAGCAGCTGGCTCGATACAGGAGTTGGACGACATGTCCAATACTGGTCTTGGACGCTTGTGTGAAATGTGGTTCCAAACGCTGCACGACAAACATCACCAGAACCTTCCGAGAAAGAGCTGAACCGTCCTCCAAGGCCAGAAGAACGAGTTTCAAAACCTCTTCCTGCATGGCTATTTCATTCAATATTAGTATTTATTATACTAGAATTTTATGCGTGCGCCTTTGTAAATAGTTTATGCTTATGATAATTATTAAAAATCCTATGTTAAAATATCTTAATCTTTAATTCTTTGATTTTAGTCTCAAAAACAATCCTGTTATAAAAACTGCTTCTATAAACTGGAAGTCTCAAAGTGAGTGTATAATTTCAAGGATATAAAATTCGCAAATCTCTTTTCTATGAAAGGATTATTAAAGAGAAGCGATAGGTTTGGTTTTCCAGTTTCAGATTGAAGGCTAAGATTTCTTACCAGGACCAAGGAACTGGCATCCTCGAGCACGAACTGCGGCCCATAAATTGGCACTGAGTTGTTGAGGATTTTGATGCTGCAGAATCAGTTCGGTGACTGAACGCTCTCCTAAACTTCTGGCGGCTCTTACAGCTCGTGCACGTCCTTCGGGTTCCACCAACTGACATCCTACCAATGTCACCAGTTTTCTCTGCATAGGACGGGACACTAATCCCATTCCTGTCAATAAAAATTTATCGTTATTATAATGAAAAACATTATAAATAAAAATGTAGATGAATTATCACATGAATTACCTGTGGTGGAGTTTGGAGTAGCCTGACATGGTTTAAGATAAAGCGCAAGTTCCTCAATACAACGTTTAGCTACCAAATAATGAGCGAGTTCTTCGGGTGGTAATATTTTTTGATAATTCGCCGAAGCATTGTTTGGAACCGGATTTCCCACTAATTGCAGTAAGGCTTCATTTATCGGTAAACTTTCGATTTCCGTGTTTATAGCACTCTGAAAAAAAAGAAATAACAATTGATTTTATAATAAAGTTTCAGGCTTTGTGAGGCAAAAGAAGTCATTTCATGTCAATTCGCTGGAACCCAGGAACGTAAGCAATGAAAGGTCGAGTGTGATATTAAAGCTTTAAGAAAGCAGAATAAATACCTGTGAAATTCTACTTGAAGTAGAAGCTTAATCGAAACTGTAACACCTTACAGAATAATACTAATGGTACTAATGTAATGCTAGTGATAAATTTACTATTGAAAATAAACATTGTAATCCTTAGAAAAAGTCCTAAATAAATCTCAGACTTTTGACCAGAATTCTTATGTTTTTTTAACCAATAGTGATTCGGTTAATAGCAATCCAAGACCGATGATATTGTTTCGTAAGGGGTGAGTGACCAGATTCAAAAATTTCATAATATAATCAGATGATTAAATTAATTTTTATATTAATTCAGCTTATTTTTGATTCATGGTCACTTGTGCATAGTAATGCAATTGATACTGACAATGGATTTTTGTGAAATAAGTGAATGTCACTTGCATTTGTCATTTGTCGTTTGCAGTGAAAGCATCATTACGTACCTGATCAAACGGACATTGTTTACGATGTAAATTTGCAAGGCACGTGCGGCATATTGTGTGGCCACATCCTAAAGATATGGGTCCACGTATAGCCACATCGAAATCATGACAGCAAACTGGACAAGAAAGAAATTCAGTCCACTGAGGTGCCTGTATTGGCATTCTATAAAAAATACAACAGTGAGGTGTATAGTTCAAGCGACATCTTGCCTTTGTTGTATAAAATATGTCACACTCTCCATCAGTAAATCAATGCACAAAATTATTTCATTTTTTGGAACAGAAATTTACACCCAAAAGCGAAAAACATTCAAAAGTAAATAAACTTTATTGTTTCAATTTACACAAAGATTTTCGCTTTTTAGGTCATTCAATTTTTTTATTAATTTTCAAGTCGACATTGGTCCAATTTTTTTCTATTAATTTCAGCCTACGATATTTTCCTTTTAAATAAACTTAAAGACTTAAACAAGCACCAGAGACTAAATTTCTGTTTAGACAATAAAGACTCGATTTTCGGTAAAAATAGGTCTTGTTGGTAAATGAAAAATAATTTACACCCCTTATGTACAACATAAACTTATACGAAAAAAAATGATCTTGTTTACAATTATTGTAGATCAGATAAAAGCTGCAACATAAAAACCAATGCGTAATTTAAACAAATGCTTGGGAAAACCTTAAGCCAAATAAGGAAATGTTTTCATTTCTAAACACTATACGTACATCAGTGGTTAGAATATTTTGTAATCAACATATTTCTGGTTGCAACAAAAATAATTAAAACTATTATTAGCATTAAAGATGTTATATAATGTCTAAAATTGGAAATATTTCCCTATAAAAAAATCTGGATATTAACTTTAGAAACTGTTGCCTGATTTTTGTTTTTAAACAACTTCAAAACATTAAAAATACGTGTAGTACGTCAAAAATGAATACTTAACCGCAGAGTAAAAGAGAAAGTTACAAAAGTATGGAAACGTAAGAATTCATGATGATTTTAATTCAATATAAAGAATGTGACAATTTGACTTCTTCTAAAGGAAGAAGTTATATCATGCCTAAATTTTGGTGCTGATGAAACAAGAATTTGAATTAAGTATGGTCATTATTACAATGTCGAGACCTATAACGGCATGCAACAATTATAATATATTAACAAATACATAAGTTGTACACGACTACTATTTATTTCAAGTACACAAAGTTTTCACCTTATTTGCACCTTATTTGAAATAAGGTTATCGCTTTCAAAATAAAAGTTCCTTTTCTATAGAATTGAGGTCACGACGAAAACAAGTACATAGTTTTCTTCCCTACGATGTCGAAACTTTGATAAATTTGACTTCACGTACATAACAATAAAATCGATATCTCAGTCTTTTTACGACTCGAATTTACGCGAAAAAGGTGGCAATATTTACCTTACTGCACAATATGTTGTAATGCGTTTCAAATACATTGCCTACATTTTCTAGCTTTTGTAGAGAGTAATCAATATCATCAAAAAGAGAAGTGGAGATCATATTGAAGAGAAATTTACCGAAAAAAGATTGCAAAACGAGAGAAAGTGATGTTTCCTCTGTAAATCCTTCATTTCAGGAATACGTCGCAGATTGTCCACGTTGCGTTTCAATTCGAGATTCGTCCTTTCGATGAAAAAAAGGAATCGTAGATCACACGGCGAAGTAACGATAAAAAGAATTTTTCTAGCGATAGCGTGGTCTACTCGACACAAATAGGCGAACTGATAATTTTACTTGAATTGACTTCCTCTTTTTTCACTAAATTTCAAGAGCGTGATGTGTTCCGATTTTTACTTTTTCACACTTTCGATTCCAACATCGTGCCACGAAATGCGATCTTTCGCGACTCGAATTAAAGTGAGAAAGGAAAGAGAAACAAATTTTTGGCTTACCTCGTGATTACGTTCAGAAAACATCACATAGATTAACAAATCACATCTCCTGTAATTCTTTCATCGAAACTTGAACGAACATCAGCAAAGCACAGATAATGAGATGAACTTGACATGCTCTTTTCATTTCTTTTTTTACATTAGTCACTTCTCCCCGGTTTCCATCGACGAAATGTACTAAAGTACATATAACTACATACATACCGTACATACACACGAAAACGTCGAAAACAATCTAGAAATATCTTTACATTTCACACACAATCCGATAGGTGGAGACACTTTTTTCAGATATTTTTCGATTATCTAGATTATCTAGATAATGGTCGACGAATCAGTCAAGGAAATTTGAATGGCGCGAAATTCAAGTTGATATATTTTCTTTATTTTTAAACTAAATTATATTAAACATGTATTATTGATATTGTTATACGTCTATCTTTAAATATAATGAAAAATAATAAGTATAAGTTGTTTCTATAAGAATTTAATATTTAATATTTTTATATCAAATATTTTATATTCATATCGACCTCATTATACAAAATTGAAAGTAGGTATCATGGAGTATAGACATATGTTTATTCATGTCGAGACATGTCTAGACATGTCTGTTCTGCGTGGTATATATATAGGTATGTGTTTTTAACTCGTCTTCAGTTTTATTGAAATGTGCTAAGGCTTACAAGATCCCTACCTTACCGACATTTTTTTCTCTGTATTTATTGAGATATCAAATTGAAAATTTTTTAAATTAAAGAAAATATGCTAAGGTATGTTTATCTGGTCTTAAATTTTTGTGAAAAAAAAAAAAATATCCTACAACTCATTGTAATTATCTTAATTATTTTATTAATTATCGAAATATTTCCATAATTATTATTTTACGTCGATTTTGAATATTCTGAACTTACCATCTACTCTGAACTTGTGAAACACACTTAAGGGTGTTGGAGCCAAGTTCTAATATAAAAATTCGATTTCTTCATTTTATTCAACAAATATTAAATTGAGAATTTTTTCCCTTTGTAGAATTAATCAATTTTTAACTAGAATTATGCGTACAGAGCGAGAAAATATCTAATTCGAATATTTTTTATGTAAAATGAAAATATTCCATTTTGAAGTCAGATTTTTAATTCTTCGTTTTATGCAAAAATTATCGAAACTAAATATTTTTTCGCTCTGTACGCAGTCTTATATTAGAAAAAAGATTAGTGCTACAGAGCGAAAAAATATTTATCGATAATTTTCGTTGAGTGAAATGGAGAATTGAATTTTGTGCTTAACATTTGAGTTCAACGCCCTTAAGGGTGTTGGAACCAAGTTCTAATCTACAATTTCGATTTCTTCATTTTACTCAACAAATATTAAAATGGGAATTATTTCGCTCTGTAGAACTAATTAATTTGTACCTAGAATTATGCATACAAAGGAAGAAAATATCGAATTAATTTTTTTTTAAGTAAAATGAAAATATTTAATTTTGAAGTTAGATTTTGAATTTTTCATTTTATGCAAAAAGTATTGAAATTAAATATTTTTTCGCTCTGTATGCAGTCTTATATTTGAAAAAAGATTAGTGCTACAGAGCGAAAAAATATTTATCTATAATTTTCGTTGAGTAAAATGGAGAATGGAATTTTGAGTTTAACACCTGGGTCCAACACCCTTAAAGAATTCCAAAAAGAAATTAAATATGTAAAAATATACGCAGGAAAAATGAGGGAAATAAAAAACAACTTTTCTTTTTTTTACTGAATTCCCTCATATAATGGCAAAAACACAAAGACAATTCGTAATAAATGATGCAAATTATTAATATTTAATTTCACTTAATCTTTCAAAATGTGCTTACTCAAACTTTTTTTTTTTTTAGAACGTAATTCGTATCTCATACAATAGTACACAGGGAACAATAATAAATAATTTAAAACTATTCGTGCATATAGCACGTTGAATAATTGGCAATGTATAAAAAGAGGTGCAAATGCAAAATTAGAAATTTACACTGCTTACAATTCTCTGTCATCTTGAATAATTTAAAGACGCTAACTAATCACACGCACAATTTGATTGCATTATGATAAAGAACGTACAAAGCGTCGTTCCACGTATTCTTCCACACAATCAATGGATTTTTCTTAATTATTTATTAACTTAACACTCTTCATTCAACAACACGAAAACATACATTGCGCTAACAAATTCTGAATTTAATTCGCGCAATCGGAATCATTTATCCTTTTATTACAATGATTATTTTAGAACGCTTTGCAAAAGGCCATTTTTGGGGTGCCTTTGATCGCGACTTTCTTTAACTTTCACATAAATCATACAAAAAGATCGAGTCACGGAAAATGCTCATTTTCCTTTTTCTCTACTACTTACGATTATTTTTAATAAAAACGACTTATCTAACTTATAACGAATAGAATGGTTCTCACATGTTTGAATCTCACCGTATGGCGCAAGTTTTACAATATTCAAATATTTCACTCTATAGTCGTCAATCCCACTTTCTTCGTTCGCTTAAGAACTAATCAAAGAAGTTTGAAAAAAAGTTTCAAACTCTTTAGTGGCAACACTTCACCGTTGACTTTCTTCATGATATTAAATAATTCACAGTACCAAACACATTCGCGATATTCTCATATCCAGACTAGTAAAATAAATCAATACACTCTATTATAATTAATGAAACATTCTCGGTGTTTCCAAATTTAATTAATCCAGCCGTATCCTTTGGAGACAGAAGCTTAGAATGTATGAGCATTGCGGCATATCCCACAACCGAGTGCAAACTCTTCCCCTGTTGGTGGATGCTTAACGTGCAGAGGACACTCTTCTCCTTCCAACTGTTTGGCTTTGGGTCCTAATAAAAATAAGCAAAAATAATTTAATAATTGCAAGCCAGAGAACAGTAATTATAAATCTGTTTCAAAAATCGTTCTTAAAATTCATACCTGCTGGACAAGAAGGCAGTTCGGCTTTCGGGATGTTGGTAACCCGTTGAAAATCATCATGACAAGGGTTGCAAAAGTGAGTCGAGCCAAAACAGAAAAAAACTGCGGTCGAACAGCAGTAACGACATTTGTATTCCAGAAAATCTGTTCCATGTTTTGGGCACATTTGAGCTCTTGCCACGTCGCTGCAACCTCCACATACTAGTTCTGTTGGATCAAAAGTCTCTCCACCTTGCTGCACATCACACCTCGCTTCTCCACCATAATATGCTTTTTGACATTTATAACATACGTAATAAGCGTAACGGTCCATAGCATAAGCAGCTGGATCTTGATAATAACGACCACCCACTGATGTCACTGCTTCAGCTCTAAAATCACAAAATGGAAAATTAAAATTCAGTAAGGACGTTGGACCCAACTGTTAAACTCAAAATTCAATTCTCCATTTTACTCAACGAAAATTATAGATAAATATTTTTTCGCTCTGTAGCACTAATCTTTTTTCAAATATAAGACTGCATACAGAGCGAAAAAATATTTAATTTCGATACTTTTTGCATAAAAGGAAGAATTGAAAATCTAAATTCAAAATTCAATATTTTCATTTAATTTAAAAAATATTTGAATTAGATATTTTCTCGCTCTGTACGTATAATTCTAGTTAAAAATTGATTAATTCTACAGAGAGAAAAAATTCCTAACTGAGAAAAATGTTTGGTGCGGACAACAAAACTTTTTGTTGCTATAGAAGCAACAAAAATTGTTTGGTTGTGCCAACCAAATCTTGGTTCTTTCAACAAACTTTTTGTTGAACCAAGAAAATTCATTTGAACCAACAAAATCTCAGTTTTGGTTGAATTAACAAAACTTTGGTTGGTTCAACAAAAATTTGGTAGGCACAACCAAAAATCTTTGTTGCTTCTATAGCAACAAAATTTTTTGTTGTCCGCACCAAACATTTTTCTCAGTGCTGATTGGTTTTTGAATGACTTGAAGTTGAAAGAAGAAAAACAAACAAATGGTACAAAAAAATGTCAGGAAAACCTTCGAAATACGTTCAAATTTCTTCAAACTCCCAAAAATCTCTTGAAATCCCTTAAAAATCCACAAAAACGATTAAAATGATAAATGTCTTGAAATCCAAGTTAAAACTAGTAAAAAGATCTCCAGAACTTATAGCACATGAAATCTTTACGTATTTTAGGTAATTTTAAAGGATTTTATAAAGATTTTAAAAATCTTAAGAAATTTTGATTTTTTTAAGGGATTTTAATGTTCCGCATGGAATTTTAAAGGATTTCATGAAATTTTCATGATTTCTAAAAGATTTTCTATAATTTTAAGGAAGTTTTAAGTATTTTAAAGGATTTCAAACCTTTTCATGGAATTTAAAAGGATTTTAAGACGTTTTTAGGAATTTTAAGTGATTACAAGAGATTTGAATAATGTTTAAAAGATTTAATTGAATTTTAAAAGGACTTCATGAAATTTGAAGACATATTTAAGGAAGTTTAGGGAATTCAAAGAATTTTAAAGAATTTTAAAGTTCTAAGAAGTTAAATAAATAATCGTGCGCGTAGCGCGCGTGTTGGTCTGCTAGTTATACATAAATTTTATAAGAAAAATCCATGAATTATTATAATACATACTTGTGTAAACCCTCATATTCCAATCGCATCAGTGCTTTCCTCTTAACGTCCTCGTAAAGTGCTTTAACGCTCGCAAGTTGTTCCATCAAGTTCGGATGTTCCATGGGTACTTTGCAAATCGGACAAAAGGAAAATCCGAAAGTTATTCTTGGTCCCACCCATTTCTTCAAAAGAACATTCCAACAACAGTGTAAATGAAAGACGTGACCACACTGGAGTTGAATCGCAGGTGCACAGGAAAGTGCTTCGGTGAAACAAATCATACACATATCATCGGCGTCCTGCTTCAAGTCACTTCCAGATGCACATCTGTGGAGACAAGGCAAACAAGTTCGTTCGTTCCGCACACCTCCACAAATGTGACCGCAAGAATGAATCTTATTACAAGCGTTCTTTGCATGCTCTTGGCAGTCGTGATCTGCACAAACATTCCCTATCGCTAGCAGCCCAGTGTTCCCTGTTGTTCCACAAAAGCGACAGACTCCAGATGAAACTCCAGCCGTCTTTTGAGGCGAACCGTCTCTGAATTCGACCAGAGCTTTCAAGGTGCGACTATCGGCTAAAGCTAAGATCCAGAAAAGCTTGGTTCTTCCACAACCCTCGTGAAGATCAACTCGGATCGCCTCTTCTTCCTCTTTGCAGACCTGTCTCACATGCATTCTGGTTCTTCGATGTAAGTGGAGAACTCGGTCACAGTCAGCACACAAATTTCCGCAAGTGTTGCACTGGATGATAGCTGTAGTCTCACCATCGTCGTGATTGGAACAAGTTTGCTGAAAGATTTCAAGTTTGACGTTAATAAAGTAATGAAAAACTGGATCTGGAATTGTTTTTCTTACAAATAGTTTCGTGCTTACTCTTGGGGGAGGTGGTTGTCCGTCTGCAGCACTCCACTGGCCAGATGAAAGTCTCTCGACGTGATCGGAGTCCAAAACACAAAGGGAAGAGAGAGCCAACCAAAGTGTTGGAGTATGCAGACATTCCGAAGGATCCCGACTTTTTTCGTCCATCCTCGTTAGGTTTAAAATATTTTCTGCAATCGCTGCTTTCGTGATTGTTGCCCAGGCGTCCGATAATTTTCCCTTTAAATAATAATTAATTAAATAATGATTGGAATCTTAAAGAGACTTCTAAACGTTTAAATTTCTTTCTAACTTACCGAAGCCATGTCCTTCAGCAACTGAATGATGACCTCCGCCAGCTTTCGTGTCATGCAGCCTCTCAACCACCATCTTGGTCCGACGAAACTCTTAGGATGAATACTTGTTGCTAATGAAACAGTCTGAAGAGCTTTTCCATTATTTTCCTTTCCCTTCACTTTAACCTGAACAGTCAAAGCTTTGGCAATGCAACTAAGAAAGACATCCAAAATGCCCGGCGAGTGCTCATCAAATTCTACACTATGCGATTGTCCGTTGTTCGCCACTGATACGATACTAAAATCTGAAGGTGGAAGATTTTCAACACCAACAACATTTCCTAACATTTCAGGTTTTATTTCTGGCAGGATTCTTCTCAATAAAGAAGTTACTTGCCTCTGCACTCTGGCAGAGCCAGTATGGAGTAAGCTTAGTAAGTCTTTCAAGAGTCCACTTTGATGGGACAAGTAGTTCCTACCCACGGAACTTCCACTTAATGCAAGAACCATCGACAACATCTCAAAGCAATATGTGTCCGCAGCTTTTGGCAGATCGCTACCATCACTTAGAACACTATTAGCTGGTGTTGGCGAACACAAAAGAGTTTCCCATTCTTCTCTCAGACGAATGGTTTCCTTTCGAATCGCCTGAACAATGTGCGAGCAAACTTGCTTCTGAAGATGGGTTAATCTGCTTCTACTAAAAAGGATTCCCACCATGTGTTCTCGAAGGTCATTGCTGTCTTCCCCCTCATCATTACCTCCATCCACTGGCTCGACTATCTGTTGGTGTTCTCCTTGAATAAGTTTTCCGAAGACCTGAGACGTGATTGAACGGAAGACCTTCAGCGTCTCTGCCTCACAGTTCTTTTGCTGAATCGTTAAAGCACTCAGCTGCTTTCCAATTTTTAACGATTCACCTTCTATCTCACCGAGGACTCTAATTTGTCGAACTCTCAATGAGTTATCAGGACCTTTTAACTCAAGCCCAACTACTACATGCCTTGGATCCGTGATTAGGCAATTCACCCAACCAGCAGATCTACTTTCAATCTCCACAGTACGTAATTTAATCATTTCATCAGTATTAAGTCCTGTTTGAAAGGTAACACTCGATACCTTGTGCGTTAAGTCTCTACAATTATCTATGTGAATATACACCATTCTTGGATAGGATCGAGGTCCACAGACGATTGTAATAGTTTTTGTCTTATTTCTATCTTCATCACCTGATTCCCAGAACGTTTCAGTTGAATTGTCAGTTAAACTGCCAATCATTGCCTGCCTGCTAGATGCTTTTATTTCAACACCTGGTGTTAAATCTTTAAGAGCTTCGACACAGCTCGTGGCTTGTTGCGAGAAAGTCGACTGATGACTTTCGTGCATGCTCATATTTATGTCTTCTTCCTCTTCAGAGCGTGAGAGTATTTTGCTGATGTTGCTAAACACGTGACTTCTATGAAGAAACAAATGATCAGCTGGTGTGAATCTAATACCCCAACATCTTACTGCTGCTTGCTGAAGTGGAGATCCTGGTGGAGGAAGAAGCATCAAATCAGCAATGGTCTGCAACAAGGTATGGAAGACAGTAGGCAAAGGATTGGCGGCGTCGCCAGCAATCACCAAATCGCTCAGCGGATGTTCACAGACTCCAACCATGTCGGGATCCTGCTTTCTTTCACTTTGATTGTCATCTTCGTTGACGTCCATTGAATTTGAAACTATCGGAGTGAGAGAAGCAACGAACCACCAGAGTAAGTCTTGTAGGCAAATAGGTTGAGTCACGCTTCTGAGGAGCCAATTTAAAGCTTGCATAGCGTAAACTCGACAAGCTGCTCGTCTCAATGCCTGCTTCATTGCCAACTCAAGATGTTGCAGATTGTGTTGTCGAAGAACAAAAAGCATCACTGGCCTCATGAGAATCTCAATCCTATCGTTGTTCACAATCTCTGCCTGGTTAGTAGATACTATCGCAGATTGATCCATGGAAGGTACCAACTTTTGAAGAGCTGTCGATGGATAACATAAAAGTGAAGATCCTCCGTCGTTGTTCGTTTCACTGCTGCTGTTATTCCTCTTTCGCAACATTACTACTCGTCCATCGCTGCTATTCTTCGCCCAAGGTGCCCCAGTTGACATGGAGACTGATCTGTGGAACATTCCTCGATTCTTTCCACTGTCGCTGTCGCTATCACTCATTGGACACTCAGATAGAGGTCTTACATTGCTGGAATTAATGGCACTACCATGTCCTTCGTAGTTATTTTGTTGACTGCTTTGCCGCCTCAAATTTTCCTCATAGTACTTATCGTCGCTACTCGACGTTGTTTGGACTCCAAGAGCCTGCAAACACTGGAATGGTCCAGTAGGAGGAAACGGACCAACCGCTTCTGGAGGACTATAGTTTTCAGCTACGGAAGAAAGAGTTTGAGAAGGACGCCTCTGCTGCTTTGGAATGTTTAACCCGGAAGCACTAGCGATATCCAGTAAAAACATGGCGTTATTTTTCAAAATTATGTGAGTTTCATTGGCACTAGGACTATTAATTGGAGAGGGAAATTTTGTTTCTCCTTTTCGCCTAGATACGCCCGCAACGAGTTTCTTGTTTTGTTTATACTTAGCCTTTAAATACTTGTCTCGGCAAGTATCACACATCAGGTACCAAGAACTTCCACCAATTCCTCCATCCCCGCAGTTTCCGGCCCAACCAACGCAGTACACCCCTCCACTATTGTAGCCTTTTCCACCAGCGTGCCACCCACAACCAGGATGTGTCATTTTCATATGATACGTAACTGGATGAGGGAACATCAACCCACAAAGCTCGCAAGTTGTCTCTCGTTCAATACCCAGTACGTCACCAAATACAGTTAGAGGCTTATATTCTTTCTTTTTTCTACTTCCTTTCTTATCACGATCCTTAACTTTCTCTTCTTTCCTAGACTTATCTAGTGCTGACCGTTTTGCCATCTTACCTAACTGTGCGTGAGACATTGGACTAGGTAAGATTGTCTGTTGCTCTATTGCTTGAAGACAGTTTGTGCTGAGTTCCTCCCAAAGGAAAACTAAACTTTTTAGAGCAGGAGGTAAAATAGCAACGGTTTGGAGTTCTGGAAGAGCAGTTAATTTGTTACTAGGCTGAATTTCTTCTTTAATCGTTCCAGAGTCCGCTTTCTTTCTACTTCTATTCGCACTGGCTGCAGAGCGAGTCAGAGTTTCCAAAGTACTAGGTTGAATATGTAAATAATTTCCTGCATTCGATACTTCCACTGAATGCCTTTGTCTCGCTCGCATTTCTTTCGTCAATTCTTCTTTGTTCGCATCATTATTCTGAACAGGAGCTTGCCTAGTAACAACTACAGCTCCCTCTTTTGGTAAAGTCGGATGGAATTTTAGGAAACTTGCGCAAGCCATGGCGTCGTGAACAATGCCTTCGTGCCAAAGAAAAGCAGCAAAGACTGCTCGCAAGCATTCAGCAACGGAAGGACTTATCGCTTCCTTTACTTTATCCTTACATAAATTTAGAGTACGATTAGGACTTGGTGTTTGCTGACTGTTTGCAGGTGACATGGCCCGTTTTGTTCTGGTTTTGGTTACTTTTGTATGATCTCGACGACTAAGTTTAGGTGAATGACGCTCTTCTTTTGCCCCTGAAGATCCAATGCTGAAGTGACCCTTCATCGCAGTTGTTACACTTTCTGGACTCGTTTGAGTCTGTGCTTGGGAAACTTTTCGTGGACTATCCTGGGAATCCTGCAAAATTGTTCTCGATTATTCTCTACTATATATAATATTATTAGAGTAGTAATCTAGTTACAAAAATGTATAATCTTACAATGCTGCAGTCTTTCTTGGGAGTATCAGGTGGACTAGTTATACTTCCTTCGGATCGCATTTGAAGAGAACTTGAGCTGGGGCTGGGTGACAAATCCCTTGTATTTGCTGTCGAGCTGACTCCACTGGGTGATTGTGATGGATCTCGGGTTAAACTACTAACTAGAGCACTTGTGTCGCTCTGAGTGGATCCACGACGATGAGATGTAACGCTGTCGCCCATTCCTCCTGATACTATAGAAAATAAACAATCAGTTTTCATGGAAATTTTTCACTTTGTAAGTTTCTGCTTTATGATTTTATTTTTCAACTTGTCCACTGTTGCTACTCAAGATATTATATATTATAATATCTACAACTGTCTACAAGATATTCTCACCTTATTTTTCGAAAATTCGCTTTTAGAAGAAGACTTAAATATAATATAAGGAATGAAAGAATTAAAAATTGAAAGCTCGTGCTGAAAATTTCCTTCAGCAATTTTCCCAGGTTCTCTGGTTTCACCATGAATCAAAATGATTTTGGAACACATAACTCAGAAAAAATTGCATCCAATTTTACCATGCAATGCGAACTATTACGTGCAATTGCAATTAGCAATCGACTTAATTTGATCTTTAACTGAAAGACGCACGCAAAAACGATAAATGTCTTATTTCAAAATTTTGAACAATTCTAAACTGAAAGTCTTATAATTACAATAGAGAGAATAATTTAAAAAATATGTAATTTGATATTGAGGAAATTAAATTTAATTCGAAAAATAAGATTACTGAGATTGTTTCACTTCAGGATAGCTTGGCAAAATAAATTGTCATTTGTGATGTGGTACCCTCCAAATATCGACAGTGATCGTCTTCCCTTGTTTTGAAAATCTAATGTGATTGTATAATATTAAAATACGTGGGAATGGATGGGGCAACTGTGCAAAAAATTCAAAATGACTAAAAGCTATCTTATGCTATTATCCACATAGAGTTAATGCCAATTAGATGTAGATCAATAGTTAGTAAATTTGTGTTGTTTATCTTACCTAGAGGTGAGAGGCCGACACTTCGGGGGGAGCCATAGAGCAGGGGGCTGCTGCTAGCACTGTCCCCCCCTCCTGTCAAATTTCTCCCACCTGACAAGTTTGATTAGTTCCAAAATTTAGATTCGTGTAGTAAACAATTTTAATTCAAACGAGTTCTTATCACGAACCTCTTTTTTCGTAAATGAGAATCATTTGTGCAATTATAATACTATAATTTGGTCTAGAATAATTAATTAATTATAAGTCTCTTTATCAAATAACTTCACAAAAAATCTTGAGATCGTGGACAAGGACTCGTTTAAATCAAATTAATGATTAGTGTCATTGCGATTGAACATGCCGAGTTGCAGGCAACGGGTCGAAAGGAAGATGCATTTAGATTATCAATGACGTACGCCTCTTTCGTGTTACTTTCTTTCATGCAGTGCAGTTTGAAGTTTCACAACTGGCAGAAAGAACGACCGAAATATATTCACACGCAGTATGCTCATAAAATTTCAGATTATCAACTTAATTCTACTGTGCATACTTGAAAAAAGCAATTCCGTAAACTTTAGTTTTATACATGTCGTTTTAAGTAGAGTAGAAACATTTTCAGTAGAGAAGCAATGAGTACCTGGGATATTAGCAGCAGGTGGGAAGAGGCAATTACCAGAACCAACTGGAGGCCGACTGGACCCAGCTAAGATCAACACCACTATTTTATTAAAGCTTCATCTCACTTTTCTTATGCTTATCTTATTTATTAAACCATCTCTTGATATTTATTATTCTCTTGAAAATCTAAGTCAACCCATTTTTGTTTCCCAGAATTGCACAGATTGCGATGATGATAAAGCATGAACTTGGAAAATCGCGAAAAAATAGAAGAGTCATAAATTGAGATATTGAAAAATAATTGTAAAAATGAATTAATTTCGTACCAGGTATAGCAACTGGACTCGAAGACCGACTATGAAATCTTGGAGATCCATCTTGAGGATTTTTAGGAGAAGAACTCCTTGACAGTCTTCTGGGTGTTTCTGGTGGTGTCGCACCGTTTCCATTTGCTCGACTCTCGCCCATAGATTTTACCAACTCTTTTACAGAAACACCAACAAACTCAGAAAAATCTCTAAAAATGGAGAAAAAAGACTTATAATGATTGTTTTTTGATTAAAAGACCATTGACACTCTTCAAGAGTAACAAACCTGCCCGGTGAACCTCTTTTTTCGCCGTGAGGTTTATCGTCGCCTCGTAACCACTTTTGCAAAGCGCTGAATTTTCCTCCACATTCTTTCTCTTTGTTGGCTCGCTCTTTAGAATAACTCTTCATTAATTTCGGCGATCCATCGTTCTTATCTGGGGTACACCTATCACTTCCTGAAATAATAAATTGAACTAATGATATTTTGTTCTTCAAAAGAATCCAATCTAGAACAATTGTATAAGATACTTGCCTGGAGAATCGTGTTGATTGTAGGTACCAAAAACGAAAGGATTAGAATTCCCTCCATCCCCTGAACCAGCAGTACTAGGAGTGAAATTTTGTGCATTGAAGTTGAACCCATCGTGACTACCCGATGGATTTGAGAAGTCGAAGCCTTTTTTAGACAGAAGTTCTTTGTGCAAGATAGCAGGGTCTGGTAGGTTTGCTTTTTTTTCGACAGGATCGTTTTCTATGTCTTGTTCAGTCTTCATGTAAGCTACGCCGCTTTTATTGACTGCAAGCGACCAGGCTTCGGTATCCGTGTCGAAACAATACTTGTTGACTGAATCATCGTCGATTCTGACCCATCTTCCCTCACTATTTACAAACTGTAAAACAAAAATGAAAATATTGTAGCATAAAATTGTATTTTTCCAATGAAAAGCAGATAACAATACGTACATCTTCTTGGATAGTAACCGAATTTCCAAGAGCTAACATTCCAACAGGCGCTCCCTTCAAACTTGGTCTGCTTCTAATATTATGACCAGAAGCACCGCAGGCAACTACTACCATGTTTCTTCCACCATTGAAGGTCACAGTTTTCCTCTTACTAAAACGACGAGACGTTCTGAAGAATAAGATAAGTATTCTAACGTATGAAAAGAAAAAAAAATCAAAGAGAGGGAAGTACGTACTCATCAATTTCTGGTCGTTTCCTCAAGATCGTCTCTTTGATTGCATGCTCCTGGATTGACTTTTGCTCTTCGACTGAATGTAGGAGCTTCTTCCCAAGTTGCTGATTATACTGAAGACACCAAGCTTCCAGATGACTACTTTTACAGTAGTCCTTAATTGTTTCCGCATCGAGTCGTACCCAAACTCCATCATCATTGTGAATCTGAAGAAAGCAACAATATTCAGATAATTATAAGACATTGCAGGTTCTAATAAATTTTTCCCGCGCAGAAATTGCCGCAATTAGTCCTATTTAAAATAGGGTTCTGGCGAGGACCTGGTCCTTTACGATATCTTATAATTTCTTAAATCTTGTGAAAGCTATGGACAACCTTTCTTTCTTTGGAAATCCTATTAAATTCCCTAGAATCACTTAAAATATCTGGAAAATCTTTTAAAATCCTTTGACGTTTGTTAACTTCATTAAAAATCCCTTACAATATTTTCAAATACCAGCAGACCAACACAGATTATTTACTTAATTTTGTACAACTTCAATTCATTAAAAAATAAATTAAATTTTGCTGATTCAACTTTAGAGAGTATCTAAGATTTTAAGGACATTTTTTTACATCACTCTTTTTAGAGAAGTATTGCAAAAGGTTTCTAGGAATTTTACTGGATTTTGACAATTTTAAAGTGATTTTTACGAAGTTCTAGATTTTTAGGATTTTAAAAAGATTTCGTAGAATAGTAAGGTACATATTTCAAGATATTTCGGGACATTTTAACGGAATTCATAAAATTTCAAGAGAATTTTTAAAGTTAAGGAATTTTAAGAGATTTTAAATCTTGTGAAGTTTCGAGGAATTTTAAGGGACTTTAAGGAATTTTAAATATTATAATAAAATTTCCTGGACTTTTAAAAGAAGTCAAGAGACTAATAATTTTAAGGGATTTTCTAATTTTTAAAAGATTTTATAGAATTTTCAGGATTTCATGAAATGCAACAAGTTTCTAATAATTTTAATGGATTTTAAAGGACGTAAAGAGTCTTTAAATGTTATCGTAGAATTTAAAGAACTTCAAGAAGTTTCTGATGGGAATATTAAGAGGTTTTCACGAATTTAAAAAGATTTTAAGAGATTTTTATGAGTTTTATAATATTTTATGAAATTTAAAAAGTTTTATAACATTTTTAAGGATTTCATGGAATTTGATAAGATTTCTAAAGATTTTAAGAAATTTTAAATGTTTAGAACTTCCAAGAGATTTTTAGGAATTTTTAGAGATTTTTTCTAATATTAACTTGGATTTCAAGACATTTTTTTTGCGTCATTAGTTTGTTTTTCTTCTTTCAACTTCAAGTCATTAAAAATCCCTTCTAATACTTAAAACAAATTTTAATATTATAAAATCTTGAAACTCTCCTGAACTGTTTTGTAATTCTTTAAGAATTTCTTAAAATCACTTATTCTTTCTTTATTAATACCTATTGTTTTTATAGGATTTTTGTTTTCAAAAAGTTAAATAGTTTAAGGGCGTTGGACCCAAGTGTTAAGCTCAAAATTCCATTCTCGATTTTACTCAACGAAAATTATAGATAAACATTTTTTCGCTCTGTAGCACTAATTTTTTTCAAATATAAGACTACATGCAGAGCGAAAAAATATTTAATTTCTATGCTTTTTGCATAAAACGAAGAATTCAAAATCTAACGTCAAAAATTGAAAATTTTCACTTTACTTAAAAAATATTTGAATTAAATATTTTTTCGCTCTGTACGCATAATTCTAGTTAAGAATTGATTAATTCTATAGAGTCAGAAAATTCAAAATTTAATATTTGTTGACTAAATTTGAAGAAATCGAATTTTTAGATTACAACTTGGCTCCAACACCCTTAATAATCAAAAATTGTGAATAATGATTACGCAGGGAGTTTTTTTAATCCTAATGGATATTGACCAGTTTTCCCTAGATGGGGTATTTACTAGGGCCTTTTTTGGATAAACTGACAAGGCCCTGGCTCGTTTTCCTTAAGTAGCCCATCAAAATTTCTGGACGGGTTATTGTGTTCGATCTTGAATTCTTCAGAAGTTAATTACCTCGTCCATGAAAGCTATAGTACTAAAAACAGGCACAACCCCGATTTGTTCACTCTGCAATGAGGGTTGGGCTCTTATTCTGAGACCTGCACTGTTTTTGGCTACAAATTTCCTCAGTTTGCTGGGTTGATTTTGAGGCTTTTTTACAATATTCTGAGTTGGTGGCTGCATGCCTTGTGGTGGTTCCTTCACCTCAACTTTATAAATCTGAAAAGAAAATTACAGAATAATTAGTAATAAAAGATTGCAGTTCCAAACCTAACTTTTAATCAGAAAATAATTAGATATCATTCGTTATTGATTCAATTATTATTCTTGAATTGGCAAACTTACATCTTGCATTTCGTAGCCATCAATTGTTATCATGAGAGAGTACCAGCCTACAGAAGAAGGTGTCCAAGTGGCACTATAACTTCCATCGCCGTTGGGTCTGATCAGCATACTTTCGTTCGACCTTTCAAGAGCAGGGGATGTAAACCTCAGCTCTTCGAAGGAATAATTCTGATAGGCCTTCATAATCGTGATGGCGTAGAAGCTCATTTTGTTGTTGACTGTCACTTCATACGGAACATCCAGAGAAGGTTGAGCATGACCACCAAATGTCATTGGATCAGGCTGAGAGACTCTGCGAATCTTTCTACCTTGATCAACATCTGATAAATCCTTCTTGTCTATTGGAACTGCTTTTACCTCGATCTGCAACAATATTGATAAAGATTATGTTTTTTTCAACCTCTTCTCTTAGAATCCTTTTGGATTGTAAAGAATTAATTTTAAATGAAAGGTTTTCGGTACCTTGAGGCCTGATACGTGGACGATCTCGCCGTATTGGTCCTTCGTGAGAATTGTGACGATCGCAGGCCATCCGCATCTCATTTCTTCCTTGGAATAAAGTGCCTCGCATTTTGAGGGCTCTATGAAGCTGTTCGGTTGCAGCCACCTGGCAAGACGTCCTCCACTGGTACCTGCCGAGCTGCAGAGGAAGTCTCGCAGGAATAGACGCTCGTTGGAATTGCTGCTGAAAAAAGGGAAAACATCTTTCTTCATTCAAAACTTTCTGCGCTCAACCATATCTCAAATTCAAGGCTACAGTGATTTTCACAGTTAAGGAAACTTGTTCCGCGGGTCATTAAATACTTGTCTTATTTATGGACCTTTAGAAAAACTTATAACGCATAATGAAGAATCCGTGGGAACCGAAGTTGGAGGAAAATAATTTAAAGGGGTTCTTTTAATACTTTAGTGAATTTAAGTTGCTACGTTTTTTTAAACATCAGAATAAAGTGAATAATGAACCAGAATAATGATTAATAAACCAGAATAAGTATTATAAGAAAATAATTAAAGAAATAAGTAATATTAGTGGCTTTCCTATAATTTCTTCCTCACTGATTGAAATTTAGGGATGATTGGGATAATAGCTATTAAAATATTGATTTTTGCTAAAATGACTTCTTTTTAAATAAACATCTCAAGATCCTTATTTTTTACTTCTGTATAGAGATACAATATCACGACTGGGAAGGTCGACACCTTTTCCTTCGCCTTTTTAGTGGACCCTTTTGAAGTACTACCTAATAAGGTGAAATCGCAACGCGACAATTGTTGAAGATCTTAGAGACGTGCTCTCGCTTGCATTTTGTAATTCTTGGGTTCTTTACGGCTCTTCTTGTTAAACAAATCTGTGTCAGCAAGTTCTTGGAAAAGTCACCTTCCCAGAACTTTGGCAAGCTTTGCCATGAAGAGTGCACTTAGACATAAAATTCTATATAAGAGAAAATTATATAAAAGATCTTTTTACTTTTTAGTCAGAAAATTTCAGAATTTCAAGATTTAGTGTTTTATATGTATTTGAATTTTGGTTTTCTTTTTACAAATTGAATTGGTTCCAAAGCCAATGAGATTTGAAACTATAATGTATGAGGGATTTTTGAGACATTTTTAGAGAGAAATTACTTTTTTAAAAAGGAATTTCAAGGGGTTTCTAAAAATATAAAAGGATTTCAAAGAATTTCAGGGATTTCTAAGGTTTTCATTACATTTTAAGGAATTTCAAGAGATTTGTAAGAGTTTTATGCGGTTTTTGAGGAATTTTAAATGTTATCCTGGAATTCCAAGGAATTTTAAGATATTTTAAAAGATTTCTAAGAATTGCGAGGTATTTTATGGGATTTTATGAGATTTCTAATAATTTTAAGTGATTTCAAGAGATTTTTCTGATCTTTAAAAGATTTTATGGAATTTATTAGGATTTCGTCGAATTTGACGAGATTTTCAATACTTTTAATGGATTTTGAATTATTTGAAGGGATTTAAAATGTTTATTGTAGAATTTTAAAGAATTTCAAGAGTTTTTGGGAATTTTAAGAGGTTTTTAGGACCTTGATCAGATTTCAATCGGATTTCAAGGGATTTTTATGACATTTAAAATATCTTATGTGATTTAAAGGATTTTAAAACTTGTCAGAGAATTTTATTTAGTGAATTTAAGTAGAAAAGTTTTAACAAATTTTTTAGTTTAACAGATTTTAACCATTTTTAAGGATTTCATAGAATTTCTAATGAATTTTTAGAAAATTTCAAGAATTCTAACATGTTGAAAACCTGATTGGCTTTTGAATGACTTGAAGTTGAAAGGAGAAAAATAAACTAATAGCGTTATAAAATTTCAGATTTCTTAAAACTCCAAAAAATCTCTTGAAATCTCTTAAAAATTCACAAAAACGGTTAAAATCATTAATGTCTTGAAATCAAAGTTAAAATTCGCAAAAATTTCTAAAAATTCGTAAAAATCTCTTGGATTTTCTTAACAATGAAAATCTCTTAAAATCTTTAGAAATCTTATCCATGAAATCCTTAAAAAGTCTACAAAATATTTTAATAATTAGAATAATCTCATAAAATTCCTTAAAATTTTACTACCAAAATTTTATTTTCTGAATCCTTTTAAATTTTACAAATTCTTTTAAAAATCATATATGTATAGAAATTCTTTTGAAATCCCTCAATAAAATTATCTAACAAACTTTAAACTCCTTTAAACCTCGTAAAATATTTTATATCTCATAAAAATCGTTTTCAATCTTTTTAAATTCGTGAAAACATCTTAATATTCACATCAGAAACTTTTTCATGTTCTTTAAATTCTACGATAACATTTAAAGCCTCTTTATGTCCTTTAAAATCCATTACGATTATTAGAAATCTCGTTACATTCCATGAAATCCTGAAAATTCTATAAAATCTTTTGAAAATCCCTTAAAATTATAAAAATCTCTTGACTTCTTTTATAATTCCAGGAAATTTTATTGTAACATTTAATATTCCTTAAAGGTCCCTTTAAATTTTTTGAAATCTTTTTGAAATGACTTAAAATTCGTTGGAATCTCTTTAAAGTTCTTAGAAAAACCTCTTAATATTCCTGAAAATTTCAAAATATTTAAAATCCCTTAAAATTCCTAAGCTTCAAAAATTCTCTTTAAATTCCATGAATCAAAATCCATTAAAATTCCTAGAAATCTCTTGAAATACCTCTCTAAAAAAATTAGAAATCTCATAAAAATCCATCAAATTCATAAAAATCTCTGAATATCTTTTAAAAATCATAAGTCTTTTGAAATACACGTTAAAATTCATGAAAATCTCTAAAAATTCCTAGAAAACTCTTAAAATTTCTCAAAATTAAAAATATCCCTGTAAATCATTATAAATCTCGGCAAATTCCATGAAATCCTTAACAATTCAAATAAAGTTTTTTAAAAATTTGAAAAATCTCTTGAAATCTGTTACAATAACTAGAAGTCTCATAAAAATTCATCAAATCCATAAAAATTCCACAATATCTTTTAAAAATCGAGGAATTTCTTGAAAACGCTTAAAAAATTTACAGTCTTTGAAATCCTTTTACATTCTACTAAATCTTTTACAAATTGTAAAAATCTTTTGAAATGTCTCCATAAAATTCCCTGAAAAACTTTTAAAAATCCTTGAAATTTTACTGTAATAACATTGAAAATTCGTTAAAACTGAGAAATCTGATCAAATTCCATGAAATTCTTTAAAAATCTTCTAATGATCAGAAAATTCTCTTGAAATCATTTAAAATTATTAGAAACCTCATAAAATTCCATAAAATCCCACGCAATTCTTAGAAATCTTTTAAAATATCTTAAAATTCCTTGAAATTCCAGGATAACGTTTAAAATTCCTTAAAACCTCTAAAAATTCCTTTAATTTTCGTAAAATCTTTTTAAATTACTCAATATCCCTTGAAATCCTTTTAAATTACTTCAAATTCCATGAAATCTCGCAAAATTCCTTAAATCTTTTAAAAGTCCTTAAAATTACTTAAAGTTTTACAAAATATCGTAAAATTCTTTAAAATTATTGAAAATCCCATGAAATTCCTTCACAACATTCAAAATCCCATGAAATCTGATTAAATCGCCTAAAATATTTCAAATCTATACTCTGTAAATTTGAATCAGGAAAATTTAATTGATTTTTTCATGCCTTTTCAATGGTAACTTTGAGCTTTTTAAGTGTGGGAAAAAAGCTAAAGAATATTAACGGGAAAATAACGCGAGCTAGCATAAATAAGCAGTGCTATGCAGGCGCATGGCTTCATAACTTTCTGGCTTGTCATATGCGAAGCACGTGGTCATTTCGGAAATGGCCATTCCAGGGTACGAGTCAGGTACTTCCCGGTTCAGAAGCTCGTTGTGAATGAATACGTTGATGTAACTCAGGCAGGGACAGGACACGGCCACGCGCAATTTCTCATGGGAAATTAAATGGCAAGGAGGTATATATCCCACAATGCCACACCTAGGAAGCTCTCCTCTGGGTTGTGCTGGTTCAGAGTCCGTGACTTTAGAGAGACACCTTCACTCCATTATAAGCGGCATGAAGTTTTGTAATTTTCCCAGAGTAAACCAGCAAACTCTCCTTCTCGCTAGTAATTTCGCTTTGCGTTTTACGAGGCCAAAACTTCCCTTGTATTCTGGAATTCTAGATTCACAATTTACTTTGCACACCAGAATGAAGTCGTTTCCACTCTTAATGTTAATGTTTTTGCTGGGAATAAAGTTTTTAAGGGTGTGAGAAATCCTGCGCAAAAGTTCTGTCTAAATTGTAATTATTGTGCCTTACACGTATTGCAATTTTTAAGATTCTTTTTTATTTCAGAGAAAATTCAATTATTTCGTAAATTCAATTATTGGTTCTAAGAAGAAGCAATTTTTTAAAAAGAATGCTTTTTTTCTTAATTTAGTGTCTTGGAAGAGAAAAATGAGTCCTTATAATCTTATAATCACGCCATCGCCGTCGGGGTTAAAGTTATAAAACAAACTGACACGAAAAGCGTTTAAACTTGCAGGAACCTGTTGCAAGCTTGGCATTACTCCATTGTTAGAGTACTGGGATTATTGATTGTAATATTACCATTTTAGATTATTTTAATCAAACATATCAAGAAGAATGTAATTTTAAAAAGAAGAAGTATTACATTGGACTGAAATTTCAGACGTTTTTTCTGACGAATTTTTTTGTTTCCATTTTCTTGTTTATAATGTCCAGAAAATAGAAACCAAGGTACAGAAACCGCTTTTTTTTTATTTAGTGATGGGATTTTAGAGTAAAGAAAAAAAGAACAAAATTTAATAAATTAAAATTTAAACACCAGTTAAGACTGAAAACCTGCCACAAGAAACAATTTATTAACAAATCACAAAAGGATTCTACACAATTTTAGATTAAAGGATTTTAAAAGCAGAAGTATGCAAAATAAATTAGAATTTTTAATCTTTGAATTATAAGAACTTGTAATACTTTGTGTAATTTCAGGAACCTCAATAAGTTTCATAAAATTCCTTCAATTTTCGTAAAATATTTTTAAATTACTTAATATCCCTTGAAATCTTTTTAAATTAATTAAAATTCCATGATATCTCGTAAAACTCCTTAAATATCTTAAAAGTCGTTAAAATTACTTAAAGTTTTACAAAGTATCATCAAATTGTTTAAAATTATTGAAAATTCCATGTAATCTGATTAAATCCCTTAAAATATCTGAAAATCCAATGAAATATCGTAAAATCCCTTGAAATTCTTTAAAAGTTCTTCGCAATACATATTTATAATGAAATTCCACAAAATATCATTAAATCTTTTAAAATTATTCAATATCCCTTGAAACCTCTTTTAATTACTGAAAATTCCAAGCAATCACGTAAAATTCCTTAAATATCTTAAAAGTCGTTAAAATTACTTAATTCCCATATAAAATATCGTAAAATTACTTAAAGTTTTACAAAATATCATCAAATTGTTTAAAATTATTGAAAATTCCATGTAATCTGATTAAATCGCTTAAAATATCTGAAAATCCAATGAAATGTTGTAAAACCCCTTGAAATCCTTTAAAAGTTCTTCACATTATATATTTATAATGAAATTCCACAAAATATCATTAAATCATTTAAAATTTCTCAAAATCCCATGAAATCTCATTAAATTCCTGAAAATCCAATGAAATCTCGTAAAATCCCTTGAAATCCTTTAAAAGTTCTTCACAATACATATTTATAATGAAATTCCACAAAATATCATTAAATCTTTTAAAATTATTCAATATCCCTTGAAATCTCTTTTAATTACTTAAAATTCCAAGCAATCTCGTAAAATTCCTTAAATATGTTAAAAGTCGTTAAAATTACTTAATTCCCATATAAAATATCGTAAAATTACTTAAAGTTTTACAAAATATCATCAAATTGTTTAAAATTATTGAAAATTCCATGTAATCTGATTAAATCGCTTAAAATTCCTGAAAATCCAATGAAATCTCGTAAAATTCCTTAAAATCATTATAAATCTCGGCAAATTCCATGAAATCTTTAATAATTCACCAAATTCTTTTAACAATTCGAAAAATCTCTTGAAGTCTTTTAAAATAATTAGAAATCTCAAAAAAATCCATCAAATTCATAAAAATCTCTGAATATCTTTTAAAAATCATTAAAATCTCTTGAATTCTCTTAATATTTTTGTAAATTACGTGATAAAATTTAAAATCCTTTAAAATTATCAGAAACTTTTCGAAATTTAGAAATTCTACAAGATTGAAAATCCGAGAAATCTCTTTAAATCCCTTAAAATTCCACAAAAGTTTTCAAAATCAGAAATCTTTTGAAATACACGTTAAACTTCATGAAAATCTCGCCTAAACATTCCTAGAAAAATCTTAAAATTCCTCAAAATTAAAAAAATCCCTGTAAATCATTAGAAGTCTCGGTAAATTCCATGAAATCCTTAACAATTCAAACAAAATTTTTTAAAAATTTGAAAAATCTCTTGAAATCTTTTAAAATAACTAGAAATCTCATAAAAATTAATCAAATCCATAAAAATTCCACAATATCTTTTAAAAACCGACGAAGTTCTTGAAAACGCTTAAAAAATTTACAGCCTTTGAAATCCTTTTACATTCTACTAAATCTTTTACAAATTGTAAAATCTTTTGAAATGTCTCCATAAAATTCCCTGAAAAACTTTTAAAAATCCTTGAAATTTTACTGTAATAACATTGAAAATTCGTTAAAACTGAGAAATCTGATCAAATTCCATGAAATTCTTTAAAAATCTTCTAATGATCAGAAAATTCTCTTGAAATCATTTAAAATTATTAGAAACCTCATAAAATTCCATAAAATCCCACGCAATTCTTAGAAATCTTTTAAAACATCTTAAAATTCCTTGAAATTCCAGGATAACGTTTAAAATTCCTTAAAACCTCTAAAAATTCCTTTAATTTTCGTAAAATCTTTTTAAATTACTCAATATCCCTTGAAATCCCTTTAAATTACTTCAAATTCCATGAAATCTCGCAAAATTTGTTAAATCTCTTAAAAGTCCTTAAAATTACTTAATTCCCGTATAAAATATCGTAAAATTCTTTTAAATTACTTAAAGTTTTACAAAATATCGTCAAATTCTTTAAAATTATTGAAAATCCCATGAAATTTTTTCACAATATTCAAAATCCCATGAAATCTGATTAAATCGCCTAAAATATCTGAAAATCCAATAAAATGTCGTAAAATCCCTTGAAATACTTTAAAAGTTCTTCACATTACATACTTATAATGAAATTCCACAAAATATCATTAAGTCCTTTAAAATTACTTAAAATCCCATGAAATCTCGTCAAATCGTTATAAATTTCTTTAGAATCAATAAAACCGCAGTAGCTAGTAAAATGCCTTAAAATTTATGAAAATCACAACGTCGAAAATAATTTCGAAATAATTCTGAAGATTATTTTCAAATTCGGCAAATTGAAGACAAGAAATCGTCCGAAAATACGTCTGAAATTTCAGTCCAATAATTTTTACCTTTAAAATTCAATATTCAAAATAATCAATTAATTCATCGGAAATAATAATGTGTGCATTCTCAGTCGAAAAATCGGAGAGTCTTTTTGATGATTCATGTTAATTTGTTCAGTATATCTAATATCTTGAAGATCAGTGTTTGTTCTTCATGATTCATTATGCATACGCATCAAATGCAATTAAAAAAGCATTTTGTATGTAATCAAATTACTTAAGGCATTATAAAATATGATTCTCAAAGTAGTTAAAAAGTTTCACTTCTGGAATTCTGAACAAAAATAGAGAAAGTAGAATTTTAATATTTTCATAATAAACTATATTTTCTCGAATGAGTCATTTTCGATGAGTAAATCACTAAATGGAAAGTGTTTTTCATTTCTAAAGACTTCATATCTCTCCATTTCTTACTAATTTCGCATTATTAACAATAATCCAAAAACCATTCGCTTAAAGTTTCAAAGAGTGAACATTATTTTCAAAGATTTCTACCATAACTTCTTCATTCTGACAATGAGTAATTTCCCTACACCTAAAAACAGCAGGAGTTTAAAATCGAAGTGTTCCACCGAATTATCTGTTTATTTGATCAAAGATTTCGCAAGATTAAGAAAACGTTCACCTTCTTCTTCGGAAAGAAGAAGAAGAAGAAGAAGAAGAAGAAGAAGAAATAAGAAGATTTTGCAATAAGCTTTACATCCAAACACAAGATTCATACAATTTACTGGACATCAGCGATTAGGTTAAGCTTATCACATTGTCAAGGAATTTTAAGATATTTTAAAAGATTTCTAAAAATTGCGAGGTATTTTATGGAATTTTATGAGATTTCTAATAATTTAAAGTGATTTCAAGAGATTTTTCTGATCTTTAAAAGATTTTATGGAATTTATTAGGATTTCGTCGAATTTGACGAGATTTTCAATACTTTTAATGGATTTTTAATAATGTGAAGGGATTTTAAATGTTTATTGTAGAATTTTAAAGAATTTCAATGGTTTTTGGGAATTTTAAGAGGTTTTTAGGACATTGATCAGATTTCAATCGGATTTCAAGGGATTTTTATGACTTTAAAAATGTTCAAACTTGATAGGGAATTTTATTGAGGGATTTCAAAAGATTTTTATAATTTTTAAAAAATTGTGTAGAATTTACAAGGATTTCGAAGGTTTTCGTATGGATTTTAAGAGATTTATGATTCTGAAGTTTTTTTTATGGATTTTTAAGGATTTTCAAGAGATTTTTTTAATGTTTAAAATATTTTGAAGAATTGTTAAGGATTTTATAGAATTTGACGAGATCTTTAATACTTTTAATGGATTTTGAATAATGTGAAGGGATTTTAAATGTTTATTGTAGAATTTTAAAGAATTTCAATGGTTTTTGGGAATTTTAAGAGGTTTTTAGGACTTTGATCAGATTTGAATCGAATCTCAAAGGATTTTTATGACTTTAAAAATGTCCAAACTTGATAGGGAATTTTATTGAGGGATTTCAAAAGATTTTTATTATTTTTAAAAAATTGTGTAGAATTTACAAGGATTTCGAAGGTTTTCGTAAAGTTTTAACGATTTTCAAGAGATTTTTCTGATTTTTAACAGATTTAAAAAAAGTTTTAAAGATTTCATGAAATTTGATGAAATTTCTAGTGAATTTTTAGAGATTTTCAAGAAATTTAACATATGGATTTTAAGAGATTTATGATTCTGAAGTTTTTTTTATGGATTTTTAATGATTTTCAATAGATTTTTTTAATGTTTAAAGTATTTTGAAGAATTTTGAAGGATTTTATAGAATTTGACGAGATCTTTAATACTTTTAATGGATTTTGAATAATGTGAAGGGATTTTAAATGTTTATTGTAGAATTTTAAAGAATTTCAATGGTTTTTGGGAATTTTAAGAGGTTTTTAAGACATTGATCAGATTTCAATTGGATTTCAAGGGATTTTTATGACTTTAAAAATGTTCAAACTTGATAGGGAATTTTATTGAGGGATTTCAAAAGATTTTTATAATTTTTAAAAA
>UCOK01018645.1:0-53197 GCA_900474325.1 Synergus umbraculus | reverse complement strand
TTATGATTCTGAAGTTTTTTTTATGGATTTTTAAGGATTTTCAAGAGATTTTTTTAATGTTTAAAATATTTTGAAGAATTGTTAAGGATTTTATAGAATTTGACGAGATCTTTAATACTTTTAATGGATTTTGAATAATGTGAAGAGATTTTAAATGTTTATCGTAGAATTTTAAAGAATTTCAAGAAGTTTATAGGAATTTTAAGTGGTTTTCACTTTTGAGAACTTTGATCAGGAGCAGGAGTTTAAAATCGAAGTGTTCCATCGAATTATCTGTTTATTTGCTCAAAGATTTCGCAAGATTAATAAAACGTTCACCTTCTTCTTCGGAAAGCAGAAGAAGAAGAAACAAGAAGATTTTGCAATAAGCTTTACATCCAAACACAAGATGCATACAATTTACCGGACATCAGCGATTAGATTAAGCTTATCATCTTTTCTTATCAGTTTTCCTTTGTGATAAAATAAGGGTCTGAAGAATATAATAATATAAGCAGCATGATCAGTGATCATCAGTATCACGTTGGTATCGCCTATGTAAACAATCCTGCAACTCGGCCAAGGTCCAGAGGAAGAAGCGGTTCTCGACCTGCAACGACTCCTCTAGAATGCAGAACCCTCATAATTTTACATTCGAGCAAACTCTGAGAATAGGTCGGTAATCTTGTCATGCTTTTATCTTTTAAAATGCTGGAGGGAGTGGTGACGGGAACAAAGTAGTCGTAGTAGGGGAAACACTGATCATATGCCTCCACCCGCCAGTTTGAAAGCAACCTCCGTCATGATCGCGTCAGCTGGTCTTTAGTCCCACTTCTTAAGTGACCTCGTGCACGTTCCAAAACCGGTTCGGACTTACGTCGCAGAAAACGCCAAGAAACTCAGTTCGCAGGACACAGAGATGATGAAGAAGAGAAGATGTTGCCCGGAGGATCAAGAAGACATCAATCGATAAGCATTCACGAATCGATAAGTCGATACTCCAGAGAAAAAATCAGTTTTCTTCTCGAAGAAGCGAGCAAATCATACTTCAGCTCATCCATCAAACAATGATCATCAGGAGTATTCTCGTTGAGCAGGTGGAACATTCGTCCTGGTTCATTTGACCTTTGCATCAAGATCTCGACATCATGGGGGCAAAAAGTGTGTTCAGTGTGTTCATTCCGAAATCGGTGGCTTGTGATCGAGTGATCTTCTTCTTTGTGTTGTTTTTGTGTTTGATGATTACGCTTCCTGCCATTGTGCGCGCAGAAAATTCAAAACCTGTTGGAATATGCGCAATGAGCGGCTGCAATTGTACGGTGAAGGCGCACCATTGGATTTTCGTTAAATGCGTCTTCTCCGACGACCAGGTGAATGGATTTCTCTTTTCATTTCGTATTTACTAGAATCAGAAGTCTTGTATTTATGTTTTATCACCGACCTCGCCTTTCCATTTTATGACTAATGTAGGTTTACTGTACGAAACTAGCCGAGGCTCCAAGCAAGATAATTCCTAAACTGGTTTTATGATCCCATCACGCCCATCGGTTACCGGATCAAAATCCTCTTTTCAACGAATATTTCATGTTTATATTCTTTAGGAAGTTCGACTACTGGTTAAAAAACGGGGTTGTTGACATCTTTGTTGATACCAACTTATGTTGGCGTTTAATGTGCTTTAAACATCAGGAAAACGCAATGTTTTATACAAATGGGGTGAAAACAATTGATGCTCTTATCTAATATGCATTACCTTGTAATTCACAACAATTACAAGGTAATGCATTATTAAAATTATTAAAATTATTAAAATAGCGAACGCATTTATTAAAAATGATAAAGAAGCATTAACATCTGAAAATGCATAACTCTTTCATTTTAAAATACGTGTTTCTGGGAAAGTTTGAACAGAATTGGACTTATTCATATTTCACATGGGATTAGCATGTAAATCATCGGTCCGTGAACCAATCGGAAGAAAAGAAAGGTGTGAGTGAAATGGTGCTATGGTGTGGGTACTGGGTAGGGTTGGGAGTTAGGGGTGTTGAATAAGCATGTGAACACAACCGTATTACGTACCGGTCGGGCAGGTAGGTCAAACTTTTTTTAGACTAGGTCTGTCAGGTATATGTTTGTTGCTTCTCGTTCCACTTGATGCTTCAGTCGCGCTCTGGTGGATATCATCCCGACCGATATGATACAATCCCATTGCATCGAAGCACCATTCGGAGATATCAATACCAATACCAATACCACATCCAAAAGTTCTTCTTCCGTGAGAATAAACTGAATAAACTGAATAAGCTCGAGTTCTCTCTCGGCGAAGGGAGGATTATTGCAAAGCGATCGAGATTTCTGGGTCTGCATGATTCAGGAAGTTGTTTAGTGGATGATGGTTGAGAAGCAATGGACAAGTCAACGATTCCATAGAACCATTAGAGTTTAGATTATATGCTATTGATAAAAACATGTTTAATAAGTATGAAACATGTTTTTAAAAGAATATCGGAATAGATTTCTAAAGAAGAGAGTTGATGCTTGATGCTAACAATTTCCGTTGGCTAATTTTCAGTGGCGGACGATATAATTAAAGGTTCACATTGCCCGCGAGAAAATGGTCAGTGCCGTGGGCGAACCAGACGCGACGAATTAATTGTGGTCAACTTTAAGTATGAGAGATTAACGAGGGAACATTCTCTTTATAGATAAAAAAAGAAACAATCGGCAGACCAATTTCTGTATCCCGTGCAGAAATCTTGATGTGGGCCTAGTAGGGTTCTGGTCAGTTTCCCCTACTTCTGGTGTGGTTCCGGTCAGTAAAACTGGTTAGAACCCGACAAGGGTGTAACGGTTGGACTCGCGAATACCCTATATAGGAGAAACTTGTCAGGGCCTTGTCAGTTTTTCTAGTGAATACCTTTTTAAAAAAAACTATAATAAATTATAAATGAAAATTACCTGCTTTTATGAAAATGTAATTTTATTATGTCAAAACATAGCAAAGAACATAAGAAACAATACAAGGAAATAAATCAATCATATTTATATATTTGCGTTCGCAATGAAACAGAAAACTATTTAAATATTTAAATCTAAATATTTCCAATTCGGAATAATCAGATGATATTATGTTAGTAATTACACATAGTCCTATTATGCTGCCCGATTAGCACCTTATTATAATTTATTTAATTTTATTCAGAATAGAAAAACTGACCAGGGCCTTCTCAGAACCCTATTTTAAATAGGGCAAAATGGGGCAATTTCTGCACGGGATCTAACACGTGATATCTTTTGAGAATGTGATATGTTTTTCGAACAATTTCATCATGATTTGATCGTGTAAAAAATGCTATACATAAAAAGAAGTGACTGGGTCAATTAATATAGTAGACTCTATAAGTCTATATATATATATCGCAATCTTGTAATTAATGAATATAAGTACAATGACTTGTATTTTAGAGTCAGACCGAATTTATGACTAAAAACGTGAACAATTCGGTTGTTGAGGAGCATTCAAGGCCATTCTAAGAACCGCCCACTCGTATTTATCTGCACGTGGATAATTTGTTACTTTCTAAGTTCTCGCTTGTGCAGCGATCTGTACTAATAAACCTCGCGTCTAAATCTAAGACAGTGAGATCAAAGGTTAATAGATCGGGTTAAAACAACGACGTGCCTGTAAGATTTCCTGCAGCATGGCAAAAATCATATATTATCATATGCAGAGGAAAAAGGGAAGGAAGAAATTAAGGCAAGCTTATGGCAGTGGTTTAAGAATGATCATTATAAATTTATAAACCTATGAGCAAGAAACGATAATTATAATCAATCTGAGTCATCAGGCTTGTGATTAACATCGACTCGGTCTGATGAACTGCATTCAGTTGTCAAACTAAATCATTGTGGAAGTCGTTATCTTGGGAGTCATTATATATTGAATCAGTCGTAAGAAAGTTACACGTAGAATTTTATTGTTAAGTCGGGTATTATAGTGTATTAAGTGTATTATAATAATGAGCTGTCGGAGAAATACGAGGAATAAAATATAAATATAAATAATTTGAGAATCTTTCAAGTTTTAGTTAGTGATAGTTGTTTTGTGATTTAAATTAAAGAAGGGTGGACAAAGATTCAATTTTTTCATTTTCCTGAGATTTTCCTGAGTTTTTTCTGACTTTCAGACAAATTTCAATGACATGTGAAAGTATTAAAAATGCAATCAGATTTTCAGTAAAAATACTATCGAAAATTTTCAAAAATTAATATAAATTAATATCTCTTTAAAATTTTGAAATTTAAAATCATTTCACTATACTTGAAATTCGTAAAAATCTCTCAAAATGACAAGCTTGGAAATCTATGTAAATTCATTAAAATTTCTTGAAATTCGATGAAATCCCTTCAAATTTGTTAATATTTCATTAAAATCCTTAATTTTTCACTAATTGAATTAAAATTCCTCAAAATATTCTGAAATACATTGAATTCCAAAAAAAACTTCAAAATATTTTCAAATTCCTAAAAATTTCTTAAAATTTTCTACAAGCTTTCAAAATTCCACAAAATCTTTTGAAAATCTCTTGAAATACTTGAAAATTCCAGGAGGAAGTTTAATATATCTTACAATGCGTCAAAATCTCTTAAAATTATTGGAAACTTATTGAAATCCCTTAAAATCTCACTGCAATCTTTTGAAATTCCTAGAAACATCTTTAAATTCCTTAAAATTTCACGATAATTTTTAAAATCTTATAAAATGTCATCAATTGTTTAAAATCTATTAAACTTCCATAAAATCCTTTACAGTTTCACAAAATCTCTTAAGAATCATAAAAATCTTGTGAAATCCTTTAAAATTCAATAAGGAACTTTAAAATTCCCTAAAATATATTAATCTCTAAATCAATCTCTAAATTTATCTCTAAATAAAAATTATTAGAAACAAAAACCTCACAAAATCATTTAAAAATGTCGAAATTTCTTAAAATTTTTATAAGCTTCTTAAAATTGTTTATAATTCCACGAAAAACTTTTCAATCTTTTAAAATACGTAAAGATTTCTTAAAATTCTTAAAAAGATTTTGAAATTCCATAAAATTACACAAAATTTTTTATACATCATAAAAATCTTGTGAGTTCTTTAAAATCTTAATCAATTCCCTTAAAATTACTTTAAAAAATAAAAATTCCTTAAAATTCTTTCAAGCTTTTTACAATCCTTTAAACTTTCACAAGGAACTTTAAAATTCCTTAAAATTCTATAAATTCCCTGAACTTTCTTAAAAATCTAAAAACATTTTATGAAGTCATTTAAAATTCCACTAAATCTTTTAAATATTATACAAATCTCTTCTAATCCCTTTAAATTCCTAGAAACATCTTAAAATCTTTTTAAATTACTGAAAATCTATTGAAATCATTAGAAATCCAAAGAATTTCTCATCCGAATGCTAGGAAATTTTTTATAATCTTTTGAAATTTAAAATCACTTCACAACAATTAAAATTCGTAAAAATCATTCACATTTTCGAGAACCGTGGAAATCTCTGAAAATTCATTCAAATTTCTTGAAATTTATAGAAACATCTTAAAATTCGAGGAAATCCCTTCAAATTTGTTAATATTTCAAGAAAACCCTTAAATTTTCACTAATTTTTTTCAAATTCCTAAAAATCTATTAAAATTTCCCACAATCCTTCAAAATTCCATAAAATATTTATAAAATCTCTTGAAATATTAAAAAATTCCACGAAAAATTTTATTATTTTTTCAAATATGTAAACATCTCTTAAAATTCAAGAAAATATTTATAATCCGTTAAAATTTCTTCCAAGTTTCTTAAAATCCTTTATAATTCCATGAAAAGCTTTTAAATCCTTTAAAATACTTAAAACTCTATTAAAATTTGATAAAATTCCAGAAAATCATTTAAAAATCATAAAAATCTCACGAAATCTTTTAAAATTCCTCCAAATCTTTTAAATGTTATACAAATCTCTTCTAATCCCTTTTAATTCCTAGAAACCTTCTAATCCCTTTAAATTCCTAGAAACATCTTAAAATCTTTTAAAATTACCGAAAATCTCTTGAAATCATTAGAAACCCAAAGAATCTCAAAGAATACCTGCAAATTCTTTATAATCCTTTGAAATCCTTGGAAAGTTTCTAAAATCTAGAAACTTTGAATCCAGAATCTGTTAAAGAAGAAAAGTGACTTTTTGATTGTCTTTCACATCATTCTCAAAGTTCAATTACTTCACACACTTGCAATAAAAAACATGTACCAGAAATAATTTGCAATAAAAGGGATCATTGATACCCTTATTTCCTCGCGTGTGAAATATTTCTCTCCCAAGATCTTTAAAAACGGTCCAGCAACGAAAAATGGCTCTTAATCGAATCAGATTCAAGGCGTCACTTATCATTGCTAGGCCGTTAATTCCATTTGAACCAGAGCCGACACTAATATATATTACTTCCAGCGATTCAAAGCTGAATTAATAATGTTCACACGCGAGACTGAAACAGGATATGCTATAAGATCACGTTATATTCAAATACAAATCACATCGAAAATAGTTAATATTTAATACTGAAAGTGAATAGTATTAAATATTTTTCATTTTGAGTGGATTATTAAATCTATTTGTGCAAATCCATCTTTACAAAAACTTTGCTTCCAAAGTTTTAAGAATAGTGAATATCAATTTGAAAATTCGCATATATACATGTATTTAAAGGGCATTAATGTATATATATATATTTCGTTGTGTAAAGACGTTAGATTTTTAAGAAGGATTGTATATTGTTCATACGAAGGTGGAGAATGAAATATGAGATCGCTTTGGAATTTCCACAGCATCGATATTTGAAGAATGTGTATTGATATTTGAAGAGACTCCCCGCTATAGAGATTTTTTCCTCTTTGAGCCTAGCGATCGTTGAGATAGGACCCCCGAATTCGTTCTCATGCATTCGGTTAAACCTAGACGGCTTCCGTCGAGCTCAACTTCCGGTTGAAGGGGTCACTACGCAAGCAGCGCAGAAGCAATGCATTATTATGCTGATCTCGTTGCTGCCGGGTTCTCGATTTGTATCGTCTGCATTTTACTTCTTGTCTTATGATAATCGAATTCCTACACTCAATCCGATTTACGAGCCTCTCCATAGATCAGATAAAATAAAATGCAGGTAGAATAAAAATCAGATGAAATGATACCACAATTTCTGATGTTTGTTACAGTAAACATGTACAGAAAATTTGAATGGGAGATAAGAACTCCGATAACTCTCAGATAAGCGTTGAAAACGTTTCTTTGCCGAGACTTTTTTCCTAAAATTGAAAGAATTACATTTCTCAGCCTTTCGGATTCGGGGATATCGATGATAAAATTAGTTCTGCTGAGAATAGAGGTTCTCAATCGGCTTTTGAGTTAGTATTTCACTTCCACGTGACTCATGTAACAACCCAAACAGCGTATGATCTTTCCCATGCCTAATCTTAGTATCTTCTATCTTGAATCTGCAATGATGTCATTCCCAGCTTTTGTAATGTCATAAATTCTTTAAAATCTATGAAAATTCAATTAAATATCACAAAATCTTTTACAAATCATAAAAATCTTGTGAAATCCTTTAAAATTCTATGAATTCCCTTAACTTTCTTAAAAATCTCTTAAAATTGCATGAAATTCTTTAAAAATCCACTAAATATTTTAAATATTATATAAATCTCTTCTAATCCCTTTAAATTCCTAGAAACATCTTAAAATCTTTTTAAATTACTGAAAATCTCTTGAAATCATTCGAAACCCAAAGAATTTCACAGAATGCTAGGAAATTCTTTATAATCTTTTGAAATTTAAAATCACTTCACAATTAAAATTCGTAAAAATCTCTCACATTTACGAGAAATTTGTAAATCTCTGAAAATTCAATAAAAGTGCTTGAAATTTATAGAAACATCTTAAAATTCGAGGAAATCCCTTCAAATTTGTTAATATTTCATGAAAACCCTTAAATTTTCACTCATTTTTTTCAAATACCTAAACATCTATTAAAATTTCCCACAATCTTTCAAAATTCCATAAAATATTTATAAAATCTCTTGAAATATTAAAAAATTCCACGAAAAACTTTATTATTTTTTCAAATATGTAAACATCTCTTAAAATTTATGAAAATATTTATAATCCCTTAAAATTTCTTCCAAGTTTCTTAAAATCCTTTATAATTCCATGAAAAGCTTTTAAATCCTTTAAAATACTTAAAACTCCATTAAAATTTGATAAAATTCCAGAAAATCATTTAAAAATCATAAAAATCTCACGAAATCCTTTAAAATTCAATAAGGAACTTCAAAATTCCCTAAAATACATTAAAATCTCGAAATGAATATTCTTGGAAACAAAAACCTCATAAAATCCTTTAAAAATCATAAAAGTTTCATGAAATCCTTTATAAGTCCATCAGGATCATGAAAATCCTTTAAAATTTCTTAAAATTCTATGAATTCCCTTAAATTTCTTAAAGATCTCTTAAAATTACATGAAATTCTTTAAAAATCCACTAAATAATTTAAATATTATATAAATCTCTTCTAATCCCTTTAAATTCCTAAAAAACGTCTTAAAATATTTTTAAATTACTGAAAATCTCTTGAAATCATTCAAAATCCAAAGAATTTCACAAAATGCTAGGAAATTCTTTATAATCTTTTGAAATTTAAAATCACTTCACAATTAAAATTCGTAAAAATCTCTCACATTTACGAGAACTTTGTAAATCTCTGAAATCTTTGAAAATTCAATAAAATGTTTTGAAATTCGACGAAATCCCTTCAAATTTGTTAATATTTCATGAAAACCCTTAAATTTTCACTAATTGATTTAAAATTCCTCAAAGTCCTCTAAAATATATTGAATTCCAAGAAAAACTTCAAAATATTTTCAAATTCCAAAAAATCTCTTAAAATTATTGGAAACTTATTGAAATCCCTTAAAATCTCACTGAAATCTTTTGAAATTCCTAGAAACATCTTTAAATTCCTTAAAATTTCACCATAATTTTTAAAATCCTATAAAATGTCATCAATTCTTTATAATCTATTAAAATTCCATGAAATCCTTTACAGTTTCACAAAATCTCTTAAGAATCATAAAAATCTTGTGAAATCCTTTAAAATTCAATAACTAACTTTAAAATTCCCTAAAATATATTAATCTCTAAATTTATCTCTAAATAAAAATTATTAGAAACAAAAACCTCACAAAATCATTTAAAAATGTCGAAATTTCTTAAAATTTTTATAAGCTTCTTAAAATTGTTTATAATTCCCCGAAAAGCTTTTCAATCTTTTAAAATACGTACAGATTTCTTAAAATTCTTGAAAAGATTTTGAAATTACTGAAAATCTCTTGAAATCATTTGAAACCCAAAAAATTTCACAGAATGCTAGGAAATTCTTTATAATCTTTTGAAATTTAAAATCACTTCACAATTAAAATTCGTAAAAATCTCTCACATTTACGAGAACTTTGTAAATCTCTGAAATCTCTGAAAATTCAATAAAATGTTTTGAAATTCGACGAAATCCCTTCAAATTTGTTAATATTTCATGAAAACCCTTAAATTTTCTCTCATTTTTTTCAAATTCCTAAAAATCTATTAAAATTTTCCACAGTCCTTCAAAATTCCATAAAATATTTATAAAATCTCTTGAAATATTAAAAAATTCCACGAAAAACTTTATTATTTCTTCAAATACGTAAACATCTCTTAAAATTCATGAAAATATTTATAATCCCTTAAAATTTCTTCCAAGTTTCTTAAAGTCCTTTACAATTCCATGAAAAGCTTTTAAATCCTTTAAACTACTTAAAACCCCATTAAAATTTGATTTTAAAGCGTATGATCTTTCCCATGCCTAATCTTAGTATCTTCTATCTTGACTCTGCAATGATGTCATTCCCAGCCAGCTTTTGTACAAGTCAAAGTGGTAAAAGTGACCCTGGCTATTGAAAATAGCCTTTTGGGAAATCGAATAGATAATTCAGAAAAAAAGCAGCCAGTGAGACGTGATGTGATTTTAATGTATGAAAGAGAAATTCACGGTGACTCAATAAATTCCAATCCATCATAACATGCTGATGACTTCCAATATCATCATTATTCAGAAATTAGTAGCCATTACAAAAACTTCTCTACACGAATTTAAATTCGTTATTTCTGGTGAATGGGTTTTCATCGTAAAAAATCCTGATGCTATGTAGGAAATGCCATTATATTTTTTAATGCATGATACAGAGAGTCCATCAACACATCTCGATCTTTCGACTCAATTTATTCACAATAGGCTCTTTCAACAAGCCCTCAACTAGTCTCTGGGTGTCGTTCGAAGGATGTCTTGTGTCTCTTCATGCGGGTCATAACGATGGTTGATGTAGGGTGGCGATGCCGGTAGGATCGCGCATTCGAGTGCTGATACTCGCTCTGACTGTCAATTGGTTTTTAATAGACACTTTCAGCCAGTAAGTGGCATTCACCGTATCTGTAAGTTCGCATCCGCCGATAAAACTATTTTCCTGCATTGTATCACCAGTGAATCATTGATTGATAAACATGACTGACATCTGCGAATATCATGCATATTTTATATATACAAGAACGAATGCGCGCTCATTTACGTTATTTTTCAATATTATATAATTTATTATATTTTATTTCTCTAATCTCTTAAAATCTATGTTAAACTTCGTGAAAATCTCTAAAAATTTTCAGAAACTTCTTGAGATTCTTTTCAATTCAATGATAACAATTCAAATCCTTTTTTATTATCCTTTAAAATCCATTAGAAGTATTAGAAATATCTTCAAATTCCATGAAATCCTTTAAATTTCTCTCAAAATCACTTAAAATTAATAAAAATCTGATGAAATTCTTTAAAATTTCACGAAATATCCTAAAATCTCTTGAATTTCGTAAAAATCACTTTAAAATCGTTAAAAATGCACATAAAAACCTTCAAAATCATTAATCTCTTGAAATCCATATTAAAATTCGTGACAATCTTTAAAAATTTTCTAAAAACCTTTGGAAACTTCTCAACTCTTAAAATCTCTTAAAATCATTAAATATTTCATGAAATTCCATGAAATTCATTAAAATTCTCATAAAATTATTTAAATATCAGAAAAATCTCTCGAAATCACTTTAAATTATTAGAAATCTCATCAAATTCCTTAAAATTTCAGGATAATTTTTCAAATTCCTTAAACCATCATAAAATTCTTACAAAAGTATCCTAAAATCCCATACAATTCTACAAAATCGTTTTAATATCCTAAAAATCTCTTGAATTTCGTAAAAATCACTTAAAAGTCGTTAAAACTGCACATAAAAACCTTCAAAATCATTAATCTCTTGTGAAAATGTAAAGCATTTCATGGAATTTTAATAGATTTTAAAGAATTTATGACATTTTATAAGATTTTTAAAATTATAGTGAACTTTTAAGGAATTTTAAGATGTTTTTAGAAATTTCAAGGGATTATAAATATTTTCGTGGAATTTTAGAGAATTTCAAGAGATTTTAAAAATATTTTATGGAATTTTTAAGGATTGTGTATTTTTAATCTACAATTGTAGTTTTAATATATTTTTTAGGAATTTTCAAAGAATTAGTGAAATTCTAAAGAATTTTCATGAAATATAAACAAATTTGAAAGGATTTCGTCGAATTTTAAAGAATTTATGACATTTTATAGGATTTTAAAAAGTATAGTGAAATTTTAAGTAATTTAAAGATGTTTTTAGAAATTTCAAAAGATTTCACTGAGACTTTTAAATGATTTTCTGGAATTTTATAAAATTTTAAGGGAGTTTTAAGTATTTTAAAGGATTTAAAAGTTTTTCATGGAATTATGAAGGATTGTAGATTTTTAATCCAAAATTGTAGTTTTAATAAATTTTTTTAGGAATTTTAAAAGAATTATTGAAAATTTAAGGGTTTTATTGAAATATTAACAAATTTGAAAGGATTTCGTCGAATTTTAAGATATCTCTATAAATTTCAAGAAATTTCAATGAATTTCCAGAGATTTCCAAGCTTGTCCAAAATGTGACAGATATTTACAAATTTTAATTGTTGTGAATTGATTTTAAATATCAATCGTTTTAATATCCTAAAATCTCTTGAATTTCGTAAAAATCACTTAAAAGTCGTTAAAAATGCACATAAAAACCTTCAAAATCATTAATCTCTTGAAATCCATATTAAAATTTGTGACAATCTTTAAAAATTTTCTAAAAACCTTTGGAAACTTCTCAACTCTTAAAATCTCTTAAAATCATTAAATATTTCATGAAATTCCATGAAATTCATTAAAATTCTCACAAAATTATTTAAATATCAGAAAAATCTCTCGAAATCACTTTAAATTATTAGAAATCTCATAAAATTCCTTAAAATTTCAGGATAATTTTCCAAATTCCTTAAACCATCATAAAATTCTTACAAAGCCATTAAAATCCCTTAAAATTTCAGAAAGTATCCTAAAATCCCATGCAATTCTACAAAATCGTTTTAATATCCTAAAAATCTCTTGAATTTCGTAAAAATCACTTAAAAGTCGTTAAAACTGCACATAAAAACCTTCAAAATCATTAATCTCTTGAAATCCATATTAAAATTAGTGAAAATCTTTAAAAATTTCTAGCAACCTCTGGAAATTTCTCAACTCTTAAAATCTCTAAAAATCATTAAATATTTCATAAAATTCCATGAAATCCTTCAAAATATTACAAAGCGTTTTATAAATTCGAAATATTTTTTGAAAAATCTTAAAATTAACGAAAACCTTCGTAATCTTTGTCAATTCTACAAATCTTTTAAAAATCATAAAAAACTTTTTAAATTCCTCAATAAAATTCCCTATAAAGTTTTTAATTCCTTATTTAAATCCCACAAAGTTCATATTTTAAAAGTCATAATAGTGCCTTGAAGTCCGATTGAAATCTGATCAAAGTCGTGAAAAATTCTAAAAATTCCCAGAAACTTCTTGAAATTCTTTAAAATTCTACCATAACATTTAAAATGCCATTATCTCCCATGAAATCTTTAAAAATTCCATAAAATTACCTTAATATTCCTAGGTTTTCAATGTATTTTGACTTTAGACTCCTGACAAAATGAAAGCAAATTCAAAATTTCAAACTCAATTCACATAGAATTTACGATTCGGCAAATATCGATTGTCGAAAATCACTATCGATACTTACACGACGAATCAGGAGTGCGGAATAGGCGTTACGATATTTCGACTTCGACTCAATCATCTTTTTAGAATAGAATATATAAAATATAATATTTGTATTTTGTATACAAATATTACAAATATGCTTCTGTATTTTGTAACAAGTGTTACGAACAGAAAGGAAATGTAAATGTCGCAACAAGCACTGACTGGGGCGTAAATAATTATGCTGATGGAAGCTACACGACATGTGTAACTGGGAATGTAAACATAGTCGAGAATGCATGTATTTTCAGCATCTAGCAGTATTAAATAGTAGTATATAGGATTAAATGACCTATAGGTGATTTAATGACCTCTAGATCATTTAATGACCTATGGATCGTTTAATGATATAGATCATTAAATGATATAGATCATTTAATGACCTATAGGTCATTTAATTCCTTCCATAGAGAAGAAATGAGGCAATTACAAGGAAAAGCAACGTAAAAAAAGAATGCAGAGAACTTGGAGTGAAAAATGAAAGAGTTCTGGCAAAGTTGCAAGAAGACAAATGGCGAGACTGTTGTCCGTGGTTCGATAGTTTTCTCAAGATATTACATGGTTCAAAATTCGTTCTGGGAGCACGTGACTCTTTTTGATAAATCAATGTCGGGTTTTCTGTATTCTGCAAACTTCTGCGAAGCGGAGATGATGACCTTGCCAGACCCATTCTTTACGAGGTCAGGGGGGATTCTCTGCTTCCTTTGACAAACGATACCACTTCCTGCTCAGAGAATACATAGATTTTCCAAAGGTCGCTTATGCAGAAAACGAGAACGATGTGGCAGACAATTTCAGGGAAATTCACACGACAAGTGTTTAAATATAGTTTATAAACACAATAAAACGTGGCTTTAACTTCCGGGTCTTTGTAACATTAACTAACTGTAGCATTAATTAACTGCAACGTTAATTACTCTTATAAACCATTGATCGAACCCTAATATTCCGATGTCGTTTAATTTATGATGTCATATGATAAAGGGGAAATCAATTCCGGAAACGTGGGCAGCATAGTGCGGTCTGCATGAGTGTTTATTAAAAGCATTCAAAGTTTGAAAAGTCAGGAAGAGCTTGTAGAAAATAGGCGGAAAGGGCAGCATGATGATGCACTTAGTAAATTGCACTCTGCCTCGGCGCCATATTCCAATTAAGAGAATTATGGCAGAGACGTCCCGCTTGAACCGAGTTCAGGGATATCAAATGGTTAATTTGCTTCCGTAAAACGAGAAAACATGTTTTTTTTTTTTTTTTTTTAGAGTTAAATATATACGAGTACGTTATACTTTTCAGTCGATTCCGCGCATTTCAAATCAATTTCCGTGTGTCAATATCACAATACCGCCGAGAGCTGCTGGGATTTTTATATCCTGGCATATATGAAAAAGAAAAAAATGATTTTTCATAACATGTACGATAGCAGAATGATATTTATATTGTGGTTGAGGAAGAACATGTTTATTTGTTATTCTTTGAAATCAATTCAATGTTATTCTTTAAAATGAATGCAATGTCTTTCAAATGAATGCAATGCTATTCTTTCAAATAAATGCAATGTTATTCTTGAAAATAAATGTAAATACATGTTTCCAGAGGAAATTTCCTGATAGAAGTGAAATTATTGCATGATGCATAATATGCATTGCATATATGGACCGAATAATGTCAGCTTCTTGAAACAAGCGATGCATGGATCGGACATTGAACTCTTAGAGCAACGGCTTCCATACCGTTTCAGGTTCAGGGATCATAAGTTTCGCATGATCAACTCTTCTCACGGAATTTCTGTTATTGTTATTATGTCTTATATTATATTACACTGGTTAGACCTCTGCAACTTAAAACCCTGAATCTGCATCTGCATTATGCAGATTCACCTGATGGCTTTCAAGTCACGTTCTTTCAAAATGAAAATCTCTGTTGCATTTGCAATTAATTGATCATTAATCAAATTAAGTTTTTTATGATGAATAAACACGTGGTTTATGGAAAGGAATCAATGCTTTGGCAACTCCCAAGTGTCATGCGAACCCTTTATAGGCTTTACTGCTAATTCATAGTTCGCGTGCAAATATGGATTATAAATGCCGGAGGGTGAATTTGAAACTGAATTCTGACAGGCGGGAGACATAAAGCTTCTTGCCGGTAACGAACGGAAGTGACGTGGGTTCACGGGGACGAGGCGTGGTTGTCTTTTTCTTAGGTAGCTTCTGTGACTTGGAAACTATAGTAAACTGGTGGAGAGATTTTCTGAACCGTGAATTAGGTATATACTGTGAAATTTTCTGTTCCGAGGAAGTTTTTTCCTTCCTTCATTCGTCGGTTGCTTTTCTCGCCTTCGACGCATGTTTTCATGTTTGTATTTTGCACTTGGCTTTGTCTTGTTTCGACCCAACTGCAAGTCGTGCGACAGCACTCGAGAATATATTAAATGCGAAGTTTTCAGCGCACCTAGTGCTGGGGAGAAATTCTGAATCATTGCAATAACACAGCTGAATGTCTATGGTAGTGGTTTGCGACCTCGTAACTCGATTACTAATCGTGTGCAAGAGTGTCACGTTTTATTACGAGAAGAATTATATCAGTGTTGAGAATCTAATTCTGATGAATCTAGTTCTGATGAATCGAATTCTGATGAAATGCATTCGCGGTAGACTTTTTATTATTTTAAAAGTATAAGTGGAGAAATCTGATTAGGAATTTGATAAAATAGACTTAAATCGTTTGAATTTCGTTAAAATTATTATAATTCTTGAAAATATTTCGAAATCCCCGGGAGTCTTTTTAAATTCCTTGAAATATTGGGAAATTTTTTTAATCGAGGTTGGTCACATGTCGGGAAAGTCAGGGAAATGTCAGGAAAATAGAAAATTACATTTATGCTATGTTTTTTTTTCGTATTTCATATATATTGTAGTTTATAGCTCATAGATTTTATAGTTTATTTAACAAATTTTAGAAACTTTTCAAGGATTTCGAAGGATTATAAAGAATTTCCAAGCAGTCTGTGAAATTCTTTGGGTTTCTAATGATTTCAAGAGATTTTCAGTAATTTTAAAAGGTTTAGTGGAATTATAAAGGACTTCATGAAATTTTAAGAGATTTTTAAGAAAGTTTTTAGGGAATTCATAGGATTTTAAGGAATTTTAACGTTTTTTGTGGAATTTTAAAGGATTTTAAGAAACTTGGAAGAAATTTTAAGGGATTATAAATATTTTCATGAATTTTAAGAGATGTTTACGTATTTGAATTTGAAGAAATAATAAAGTTTTTCGTGGAATTTTTTAATATTTCAAGAGATTTTATAAATATTTTATGGAATTTTAAAGGATTTCATGAGATTTTTATGATTTTTAAAAGATTTTCTGGAATTCTATAAAATTTTAACAGATTTTTATGTATTTTAAAGGATTTAACAATTTTTTATGGAATTGTAAACGATTTTAAGAAACTTCGAAGATTTAAAAGAAATTTTAAGGGATTATAAAATATTCTCATAGAATTTTAAAGAATTTTAAGACATTTTTATTTTTTAACAACGATTTTAAGGGTTTTTATTGAAATTTCAACGAATCTCGCAAGATTTTTATGACTTATAAAAGATTTTGTAGAATTTTATAGAATTTCAAAAGGATTTCAAGAATTTTAGGAAATTTTTACGTATTTGAAGAGATATTAAAGTTTTTCTTTGAATTTTTAAATATTTCAAAAGATTTTAAAAATATTTTCTGGTATTTTGAAGGATGGTACATTTTTAATTTAGAATTGCAGTTTTAATAGATTAAAAAGTTTTTCATAGAATTATAAAGAATTTTAAGACGCTTGTAAAAATTTAAAGAAATATTGTCATTTTTAAAATGCTTTTAAAGATATGAAATACTCCTCGTGGAATTAAAACAAATTTCAAAAATTATTTTTTATTTTTAAAAAGATTCTGTGAGATTTTTGTTTCCAAGAATTTTTATTTCGAGATTTTCATGTATTTTAGGGAATCTCAAAGTTCCTTATTGAATTTTAAAGGATTTTACAAGATTTTTATGATTCGTAAGAGATTTTGTGAAAATGTAAAGGATTTCATGGAATTTTAATAGATTTTAAAGAATTTATGACATTTTATAAGATTTTTAAAATTATAGTGAACTTTTAAGGAATTTTAAGATGTTTTTAGAAATTTCAAGGGATTATAAATATTTTCGTGGAATTTTAGAGAATTTCAAGAGATTTTAAAAATATTTTATGGAATTTTTAAGGATTGTATATTTTTAATCTACAATTGTAGCTTTAATATATTTTTTAGGAATTTTCAAAGAATTAGTGAAAATCTAAAGAATTTTCATGAAATATAAGCAAATTTGAAAGGATTTCGTCGAATTTTAAAGAATTTATGACACTTTATAGGATTTTAAAAAGTATAGTGAAATTTTAAGGAATTTAAAGATGTTTTTAGAAATTTCAAAAGATTTCACTGAGACTTTGAAAGTATTTTAAAGGATTTAAAAGTTTTTCATGGAATTATGAAGGATTGTAGATTTTTAATCCAAAATTGTAGTTTTAATACATTTTTTTAGGAATTTTAAAAGAATTATTGAAAATTTACGGGTTTTCATGAAATATTAACAAATTTGAAAGGATTTCGTCGAATTTTAAGATATCTCTATAAATTTCAAGAAATTTCAATGAATTTCCAGAGATTTCCAAGCTCGTCCAAAATATGACAGATATTTACGAATTTTAATTGTTGTGAATTGATTTTAAATATCAAAAGATAATAAACCGATACTATCAAAAATTTTTCAAAAATTTCAATCACATGAAATTCTAAAAATCTGGTAAAAAGTTGGATTTTTTTTTCGATTTAGGCGACTACTTATATTTCTGAGCCTATAGTCCACTTCTCCACCCTTGTTTCAAATCAACGATTGAACAAGAGGAACTTGCACTTTTAAAGTAGGCGTAAATCACTCTCTTTGTCGACTTAAATCAGGATGCACATACTTGTGCTGTAGAAATCGGAAGTTCGCGCCCATTATCTTCAGCAAAATTCAAGTGCAATTGCTTTACTTATTGCTAACAAAAGAAATTACTTAATCTACACATAGGCATATTTATATCTACATCTATCTACATCTATATATTGTTATAAAATTAAATAATAACTTTGACAACGCGATTGTACTGTTTATATTCTTCAGAATAAGGGGAAATAGAAAATCTGTACACATTTCAATTCCCATAGAACAGAAACCTGATGTTATCCAGATCGTTTACCCTTGTGCTTTTTTTAGTTATTTCTCTTGGGGGGCTGAAGCAATATGTAACCTTGCAACACGCACCCCAGTTTGGACCTTTCCCTACATGAGACTCAAGAGGTTCTTGACCCCTGACATAACTCAATTCGTCACTCTTTCAATAATAAGAAATAAGAAAAAAGAAGAAATAAGAAGTTTTCCAACTTGTAGAAAAAACCGCTCAGACAGTTACTGAGTAGCTTTAAATTATTATTAATGACTTTCCTCGGAAATAAATCATTTAAGTTCTACTTTAATAGAATATATCTTATATTATATTCCCATGAAATATAAGCTGTATAAGAATAAATTTGTATTCATCAGGTAGAAAATCTGTCAATCTCGAAATTCTCATAATAATTCTCTCTGTAATAAAAGCAATTTTCTAGTTATCAATTACATGATGTCTCGTATAAATATTAATATGCTTGCGAGTTAATGCGAGTTAATGGGTTAAGATCATCGTCTTTGCACCATCATTCATGAATTATGCATACACAACATCTTCATCCGTAGTCATTTGCAATTGAGCTTTCTTCTTTATGAATAAGTCTTTTGTTCGACTAATGCAGTCAATAGAACTTGATGTCTAAAATTTGAAGTCAGCATAAGAAGATTTCAGGCTCAGATAAGCTTCAGAGCCTAAAATTGAAAATCACTCGCTTCAATTTGAAATCACACGCAGGTTTAAACCTGCTAATCCATTGTGATTACGTAATTTAAACTACATGAAGAAATGCAATTGCTTTCCATGTAAACAAACCTTCCACGTTTCTTTTCTTAAGCCAACTTGACTCATCAGGTCTACTTTAAGAGACTGTTATTCCAATGCATCATCTTCAATGCATCATCTTGATGCGCTTTAAGTCTCCTCTCCTCTTATATTCTCTTCTATTTCCAGTGATTTTCGACATTAAAGTCACTTTATATATATCCCGTGTAGAAATTTCGATAGGGATCTAGTGGGGGCCTCACCAGTTTTCCCTTTTTTTACTCGGGCCCTGATGAGGAAAACTAGTCGGGGCCCCAGCTAGATCGTAACGCTTTTGTCAGTTAGGCCCCGACTAGATGTTCTAGTAGGGGCCTTGTGGGAATTGCCCTTCCACAGCCCTATCAAAGAAAGGGTCCTATTGTGGCCCTGATTAGTTTTTTCTAGACTAGAACTTCTAGTCCGGGCCAAGGTAGAACCCTACTTTAAGTGGGGAAAGGTAGGGAAATTTCTACACGGGAAACTTCAAATTATACAGGATATGTGTGACTTAATTCCAGGTTTGGCATCCCCGATAATTCTAAGAACTCCATTTCATCATGAGACTAGAAGGTACAGCAAAATGAAGAGGAAAATATTTTTTGTAACCTAACTGATAAATACTTACCGCTAATACTTCTACTTCAAATGCGCAAAATTCGTAAGAAATTTCTCACTAGCGCCAGACAGGTCCCTGATCAGTTTTTTCCAGACCAGAACTTCTAGTCCGGGCCACGCTAGCGCTCTACTTTAAATGGGGAAAGATAGGGAAATTTATATATATATATATAAAGTTACTTTGGAACAAGGTTCGATAGCAACTGCTTGTACACATTGCAACCGGAAATTCCTACTTCCTGATGAGGTTTCACTTCAAGTTTGGGAATTCTAGGTGAAATACCAGAGATAATAGGTTTGTAAGCGGAGCGAAGGTGAATTTCCATATAATCGATACATGTAACAGACTATCGATTGCCTCGGGTCGATGGAGGTTCTCAATATCGAGCAAGACCTTCTCTTGTCCTTTTCCTTCAAATGCCAAGAGCCACGAGTTCCTGCAGTGGCTCCAAGCCAAAATCACCATCTAGGCTGGAATTAATTCGCTACTGCGATGCAGCTGCAGGGACGACTCTCAGGACCGAGTTGCGAGTTCATAACTCCACAAGATCCTCTTTGTGCAACCAACACAAAAATAGATCGCCCACTGGATTATCCTCGGCTTGTCTTCATTTCTGAGTCACTCTTGCTTTCGAAGGAAAAGTGGAAAAGGGGTAACGAGAAAAAGTGGTGGAGAGAAAAGATCTCTGAAGGAGTCATTCATCGGTGAAAGAAGATAATTCCCGAAAAGCTTTTCTAGCACTTGTCTCGTCTCTTGTTCTGCAAAAAGGAAAAACAGACTTCAGACGCCGGATTCTGTTCTGTCGAAGACAGGATGTTTCTGAAGAATGAGGCGACCCACATTGTGGCTGGTGTCACTTATCAAAGCAGTTACTAATTCTTGTCAGATTTCTGCTTGTTATTCAAACCTTCGGTTGATAATGTTACAAAGTTGATTTAAACAGCATACAATCCAGATGAAAACAATTACAAACGTGATGTTGGGAGTTTTTAAATAGAAATGCTGCAGCATACAATTCTCTTGGCATGGACAATTTATAATATAATTCTATTGCCACGTTCTTATTTTTTATGACTTTTCTTATTTCCATGTTTCACCGTACTTTATTATTATTATTATTATTATTATTATTCAGCGATTTCCAAGGTTTTCGTGAAATTTTGAGGAATTTCAGAAGGTTTGTAAGAGTTTTATGGGGTTTTCTGGAATTTTAAATGTTATCCTGGAATTTCAAGGGATTTTAAGATATTTTAAAAGATTTCTAAGAATAGCGAGGGATTTTATGGAATTTTATGAAATTTCTAATGATTTACAGGGATTTTAAATGTTAAGGAATTTCAAGACGATTCTAGGAATTTTTAGAGGTTTTCATGAATTTAAAGTGGATTTCATGATTTTGAAAATTTTTGGGGAATTTTATTCAAGAATTTCAGAGGATTTTTATGATTTTTTAAAAAGATTTCAAAGAATTTCAGCGATTTCTAAGGTTTTCGTGAAATTTTAAGGAATTTCAAAGGGTTTGTAAGAGTTTTATGGGGTTTTAAGGGATTTTAAATGTATTATCCTGAAATTCCAAAGAATTTTAAGGCATTTTAAAAGATTTCTAAGAATTGCGCGGGATTTTATGATTTTATATATAGAGAATTCTAATAATTTTAAAAGATTTAAAGAGGTTTTTCTGACTTTGAAAATATTTTATGGGATTTAAAGGAAGTTTAAACTTGTCAGGGAATTTTATTGAGGGATTTCAGAGGATTTTTATGATTTTTTAAAAAGATTTTGTAGAATTTACAAAACTTCAAGAGGTTTCTATAGGAATTTTAAAAAATGTTCACGAATTTAAACATGCAGACCAAGAGATTCATGATTTTGAAGGTTTTTGTGAACTTTTAAGTATTTACAAGAGCTTTGTAGGAATTTTAAGATTTCTTAACGAATTTTAAGGAATTTTTAGAAATTTTCACGAAATTTAACATGGATTTCAAGAGATTTTTCTGATCTTTAAAAGACTTTGTGAGAATTTTAAATGATTTTATTTATTTTGACCAGATTTCTAATAGTTTTAACGAATTTTAAAGATATAAAAGAATTTGAAATGTTATTACCGTAAAATTTCAAGAATTTTTTAAAATTTCCCCGGGAATTTTATGGAGAGATTTCAAAGGATTTAGTAGAAATTAAAAGGATTTCAAAGGCACATTTTTAAGGACTTTTAAGAAATTAGTCGATTTTTAAAAGATATTGTGAAATCATGATTTTGAAAATTTTTTGGGAATTTTATGCAGGAATTTCAGAGGATTTTTATGATTTTTTAAAAAGATTTCGAAGACTTTCAGCAATTTCTAAGGTTTTCACGAAATTTTGAGGAAGTTCAAAAGGTTTGTAAGAGTTTTATGGGGTTTTAAGGAATTTTAAGAAATTTTAAAAGATTTCTAAGAATTGCGAGGGATTTCAGGGAATTTTATGAGATTTCTAATAATTTTCAGTGATTTCAAGAGATTTTTCTGATCTTTAAAAGAGTTTGTAAGAATTTTAAAGGATTTCATGGAATTTGATCAGATTTCTGATAGTTTTAACGAATTTTAAAGATATAAAAGAATTTTGAATGTTACTACCATAAAATTTCCAGAATTTTAAAAAGTTTTTCAGGGAATTTTATGAAGGGATTTCAAAAGATTTTTACGATTTTTAAAAGATGTTGTGGAATTTTTATGATGGATTTGATGTATTTTTATGGGATTTCTAAAGATTTTTAAAAGACATCTCATTTTTAAGTATTTTATTGAATTTTATGAGATTTCTAATAGTTTTAAAGGTTTTCAAGAGATTTTTCAAAATTTTCTGGAATTTTTAAGGATTTCATGGAATTTGGCGAGATTTTTAATGATTTACAGGGATTTTAAATGTTAAGGAATTTCAAGACGTTTCTAGGAATTTTAGAGATTTTCATGTATTTTAACTTAAATTCCAAAAGATTTATTTTATTTTCATTCATTTTGATTTATTTTGAAAATTTTTGTGGAAATTTAAGGGATTTAAAAAAATTCCGGGATTTTAAATCTTATCGTTATAGAATTTCTAAATTTCAAAAAGTTTCTGATAATCTTAAAGGATTTTAAGGGATTTTAAATTTTATCGTGTAATTCCCAAAAATGTTAAGAGAATTCAAGAGATTTTAATTATTTTTAAAAGACATCTCATCTTTAAGTATTTTATTGAATTTTATGAGATTTCTAATAGTTTTAAAGGATTTCAGAGAATTTTTATGATTTTTTAAAAAGATTTCAAAGAATTTCAGCGATTTCTAAGGTTTTCATGAAATTTTAAGGAATTTCAAAAGGTACATTATACAATTCAATTGCCATGTTCTTATTTCCATGTTTCACCATACTTTATTATTATTATTATTATTATTATTATTATGCCATACGTTATTTCATTCTTCGAAAAAACTGATGGAATCGGATAAAAAATGCCAACGTGCTACACATTTCTGATCGATTTAAATACACCACCACCACGTGGTTGATGTTTGATTCATAAAAAATACACCTTGAATATATCATTTAGAATCTCAAACTCATTGCGGGATTTCACGTTTAGGAAGCTGGTTAACCTCCGGTGTGAGACTTTCAAGGCAAACTTGTTGGCTGTGATTGTGATTCAAATTACATGCTACCGAGCGATGTAAACAGGCAGAAAATGAGTAGGTGTATCCATTCCATGATTGCATTTTGTTACGACTTTACCGAATCATTTCACTGTGAAATAATTTCAATGCATGGATTTCATCAACTCATGTTATGAAATGTTATTTTATCAACTCTATTAAATGTTTTTATGGGACATTTGGTAACGTCTAAGCTTTAGGTTTGATTGGATTATAGTTCCTAACGTGAGAACCTTCTATCCTTTCTATTAATCCGAGATTTTGAGATGGATGCAATCGTCGAATGGAGAATACGGATCGATGATGCTCTTTAAAGACTTTAAGACGTTGACTAATGAAACCCGAGACTTGAACGAAGATTACGACCTCATCCCGTTGACAATCTGACAACGATGAAATCCGACAAGTAGTGAGAAAACTGGGAGAGAAAGAAAGAGAGAGAGAGAGAGATATGGTACACATGAGAGGAGAGCTTTTCTTGGCGGGTGTGGTCTCTGTCGGGGTATTAGAGGATTAGAGACTTAAGTCCTCGGCGGAGACTTACAAGGGTCGTCAAGTTTTATAGAAAGAGAGGGAACAAGAACACAAATGGTGTGAAGAGCTCCTAATGTCTGCTCAACCAATACCAGCATCTTTTGTCCAATACCAGCGTCTTTTGTCCAATACCAATACGAACCTATTGTCCGACTAGTTCAATCAGAGCAAGAGAAGGAAAGGATTTCTAATCCGTAATCAATCAGAAAGATAAAAAGTCTAATATATAGAATATAGAATATAGAATTCGGAAATATCATTCATTGGTGTGTCTTATTTAAAGAATCGGAGCCATTTCTAATTTGAGACTATTATACCCTAAATACAAAGCAGTAAAAGCCTTCCGGTTCTGCCTCGGGTCTCGGGTTCTGCCTTGGGTTTTGCCCTAATGTTTATTTCGAAATGTTCTTCCTCTCTCTACAGGGGAAGGAAAGTAAAATAATTAAGCTACATTCCTCGATCGGTTTAAGGAAGATTGTTCCCAATGCATTAGGAATTCCGAATCTGGTGGTCCATTAATAAGTGTATCAGCTTCTAATTAGATTCCGCGATAGTCGAATTCCTGGGAAGTGACTGCGCGCATAAATGCGAGCATAAATGCAAGCATAAATGTCCCCATTAGCTGGCAGTTATGCAAATCTATAAATAAGCAATCCAGCTGAAAGTCATTACCGGAAATGGCTTCAAAGATCCCCCTTGTTGGGGGAACTAATTAAATGATTCATCTCCAGTCAACGAAATTACTTCCTCGGAAATCCCGGAGACAACCTTGAAATAATTACGATGCATTCTGCATAGCTACTTTGGGTCAAAAAGTTAGACAAGGTAGTGAAACCAATGAAACTAATTCAGGGTGTCTACTATGACTCAACCGGTTCAAATTCCAGGCGTTTTCCCGGTTTTTTAAGGCTTCCCTAATTTTCCAGAAAAGTAAAAAAATGGACGAAAATTTTTATAAATTATTGAAAATGTATTGAAGTCCCTTCAAATTCGACGTAATCTTTTTCTAGGAATTTTTAGAGATTTTCATGTATTTTAACATGGATTTTAAAAGATTTATTTTATTTTGATTTATTTTGAAAATTTTTGTGGAATTTTAAAGGATTTTAAAAAGTTTCCGGGATTTAAATCTTGTCGTTATAGAATTTCGAAATTTCGACAGATTTCTGATAATCTTAAAGGATTTTAAGGGATTTTAAATTTGATCATGTAATTTCCAAAAATGTTGAGAGAATTTAAGAGATTTTAATGATTTTTAAAAGACATCTCATCTTTAAGTATTTTATTGAATTTTATGAGATTTCTAATAATTTTAAAGGATTTCAGGGGATTTTTATGATTTTTTTGTCAGGGAATTTTATTGATGGATTTCAGGAGATTTTTATGATTTTTATAAGAGTTTTATGGGGTTTTAAGGAATTTTAAATGTTATCCTGGAATTCCAAGGAATTTCCCGGTTTTTCAAGACTAAATTCCTGATTTTCCAGAAAAGTAAAAAAATGGATAAAAATTTCTATAAATTATTGGAAATCTATTGAAATCCCTCAAAATTCGACGAAATCTTTTGAAATTCCTAAAAATCTCTCTTAAAATTTCCTGTAATCCTGCAAAATTTCATAAAACATTTTCAGAATCTCGTGAAATATTTTTAAATTTTACTACAATATTTAAAATTCCACGAAATCCCTTTAAATTTGTTAATATTTCATGAGATCCCTTCAATTTTCAATAATCTTTTTAAAATTCCTCAAAATCCTTTGAAATACTTTAAATTCGACGAAAAATTTCAAAATCTTTTTAAATTCTTAAAAATATCTCTTAAAATTTTCTGTAATCCTTCAAAATTCGCTGAAATCGTTTGAAATCCTAAAAATCTCCCTTAAAATTTTGAAGTCTCTTAAATTCATTGAAATTTCTTAAAATTTCTACAAACATCTCAAAATTTAAAAAAATTCCTTTAAATTTTTTAATATTTCATGAGATCCCTTCAATTTTTACTAATATTTTTTAATTATTCCTCAAAATCCTTTGAAATATTTTTAATTCGACAAAAAATTTCAAAATCTTTTAAAATTCCTAAATATGTCTTGAAATTTCCTGTAATTCTTCAAAATCCCATAAAAAATTTTCAGAATCTCGTGAAATATTTTAAAGTTCCACCATGAATTTTAAAATCTCTTAAAATGCTCAAAAAATTCTTGAAATAATTGAAAACCTGTTGGAATCCCTTAAAATTCGCTGATAAATTTTTTAAATTCCTAAAAATCTCTCTTAAAATTTCCTATAATCCTACAAAATTCCATAAAAAATTTTCAGAATCTCGTGAAATATTAAAAAATTTCACGATGAATTTTAAAATCTTTTAAAGTGCACAAAAATTTCTTTAAATTGTTGAAAATCTATTGAAATATTTAAAATTCCCTGAAATCGTTTTTACAATTATTTTAGAAAATCATTTACAATCACAAAAATCTTGTGAAATTCTTTAAAATTCCCTAAAGTGCATTAAAATATTAAAAAAAAACTATTCTAATAAAAAATCTTACAAAAATCTTTTACGAATAAAAAATGACTTGAAATTTTTTTTAATTCTATGAGGACTATTAAAATTTCTTAAAATAATTTTTAAAATGTCAAAATTACATGCAATTTTTACAAACATTTTTAAGATTTCACGAAAAACTTTAAAATCCCTTAAAATACGTAAAAATCTTTCACAATTTTTGAAAACTTTTCCCCTAAAATTCTATAAAATCTTTTATAAATCATAAAAATTGTGTGAAATCGTTTAAAATTTAAAATTTTCGAAAACTTTTCAAAATTCCCTAAAATTAAACAAAATCTTTAAAAATTCATAAAAAATCTCATAAAAATATTTAAGATTCCATGAGGAATATTAAAATCCCTTAAAATCAATTTGAAAAATAAAAATTTCTTAAAATTTTTACAAGCTTTTTAAAGTCCTTGAAAATTCCTTAGAATTCCTTACAAATTCTTTCAATTCCCTAATCTTCCTTATAAATCTCTTAAAATTCTTTATAATTATTGAAAATGCCTTGAAATCATTAAAAACCTAGAGTATCTCCGAGAATACCTGGAAATTATTTATAATCCTTCGAAATCTTTAGATAGTTTCTAAAATTTGTTAAATAAATTATAAAAGTTATATGTGTAATACTGCAAGTATTTACTCAACTACTAATCAGACTTAATTTTGAGTAACTAAGTTACTCAATCAAATTATAAAATATGAAACAATAACTGAAGTATATTAACTTATTTCTTTGGTAAACATTATTTGCTATGACAGAAAACAAAAATAGTTTATAAAAGTGGATTCTTGAAAAAAATTCCAGGATTAAAAAAAAATTCCAGGCGTATTCCCGATTTTTTCCTGGTACACAAAATTCCAGACGTATTCCCGGTTTTCCCGGTTTTTCCCGGTAGTAGACACCCTGCTAATGAAATTAATGAAACTGATGAAACTACCAAGTGAAAAGAGTCTTCAATCTTCAATGGAAAATTATATTCTGCATGGATTGTGATTTGAGAATGATGATAATGATAAGAATCATAATCGTGTTGATGATAAGTGGAAGCAACCCGTAATAAAAATCCATGTAGCACTAAAGGTGTAACTTTAGTGAAGCATGTATCAGACAATCAGCCTTGCCACTGAACAATGGACGATATGCTATGTTGCCAGGTCATCTAATTACGCGCTTTGACGCGTACAAGGATTGCAGTTTCTGAAGGTCGAAATGGCAACATTGCACGTGATCAAGGGCTATGCAGCACCATCTCGGGTACCTTGGGTACCTTGATACCTTCTTATCCGTTCTTCCTCTTCTTCAATCGTGTCACGTAGCACGATTCGTTTTTTGCGAGCGGAAGGAGCCAAAGGGGTTTCCCACTTCGCTTTTCGCGAGATCGAAGCCTCTCGCGCATGAAGAGAAACTTCTCTTCTATTTTTCATTCGCAATCGAACGTCCACCGACTTGGAATTACATCCTATTGAGGGCGGAGACGTTACCTTGAATTAACTGCAATATGCATGTATATTTAAGCAACATCGACAAATACGCTTTTTTTTAAGATTTAACTTGAAGCAATAGTAATTATTGGTTGTTAGGATGTAAAAAAGATTTAATGAACGTTTATTCTGCTTCTGAAGGTGCAATATTATTTATTATGTAATATAAACCACCAGATAGGAATTTATGTTAACGCGATTTGTTATATTAGCTGACCAGTTTTTCTTTTTACAACTTGAAGTCATTCCAAAGTCAATCAGATTTAAAACTATAATGTATGATTTTTAGGAGATTTTTGGAGAGAAATTATTTTTTTAGCAAGGAATTGCTAGAAATTTGACGATTTTTAATTGATTTTTTGGGAAATTCAAAAACGTTTTATGATTTTAGAAAGATTTCGTAGAATTTTAAAAAAATTTTGTAGAATTGTTAAAGATTTCATGGAATTTGGCGAGATTTTTAATGATTTATAGGGATTTTAAATATGTTAAGGAATTTCAAGAAGTTTCTAGGAATTTTTAGAGATTTTCATGTATTTTAACATTTTATTTTGATTTATTTTTTTTTAATTTTTGTGAAATTTAAAGGATTTAAGAAAGTTTCCGGGATTTTAAATTTGATCATGTAATTTCCAAAAATGTTAAAAGAATTCAAGAGATTTTAATGATTTTTAAAAGACATCTGTCGTCTTTAAGTGTTTTATTGAATTTTATGATATTTCTAATAATTTTAAAGGACTTCAAAAGATTTTTTGGGATTTTTTTGTCAGGGAATTTTATTGAGGAATTTCAGGGGATTTTTATAATTTTTTAAAAAGATTTCAAAGAATTTCAGCGATTTCTAAAGTTTTCGTGAAATTTTAAGGAATTTTAAAAGGTTTGTAAGAGTATTATGGCGTTTTAAGGAATTTTAAATGTTATTCAGAAATCCCAAGGAATTTTAAGATATTTTAAAAGATTTCTAAGAATATCGAGGGATTTTATTAAATTTTATGAAATTTCTAATAATTTTAAAGGATTTCAAGAGATTTTTTCTGATTTTTAAAATTTTTTATGGGATTTAAAGGAATTTAAAACTTATCAGGGAATTTTATTGATGAATTTCAGAGGATTTTTATAATTAAAAAAAAAAGTATTTTATAGTATTTACAAAGATTTCGCAGGTTTTTATAAAATGTTAAGAGTAATCAAGAGATTTTCCTACTTTTTAAAATATGAAAAAATTTTTAAGGATTTTATGTAATTTTATTTAGGGATTTCAGAGGATTTTTATGACTTTTTAAAAAGATTTTGTATAATTTACGAAACTTCAAGAAGTTTCTGGAAATTTTTAAAGTGAGGGATTTCAAAAGATTTTTACAATTTTTTAAAGATTTTATAGAATTTACAAGGATTTCGAAAGTATTCATAAATTTTTAATGGTTTTCAAGAGATTTATCTCATTTTTAACAAATTAACATTTTTTTTAAGGATTTTATACAATTTGATGAAATTTCTAATGACTTTTCTAGAGATTTTCACGAACTTTTACATGGATTTCAAGAGATTTTTTTAGATTTTAAAATATTTTGTAAAATTTTTAAGGATTTCATGGAATTTAGTCAAATTATAAATGTTTTCATGAGATTTTAAATGTTATGAAACTTCAAGCTCTTTAAGCTCAAGAAACCTCAAGAGGTTTCTTGATATTTTAATAGATTTTCACGAATTTTAACATAGATTTCAAGAGATTAACAGTTGTCAAGGTTTTCGTGAATTTTTAAAGATTTTCAAGAGATTCCTACGAATTTTAAAATTTGTTTTTTTTTTTCTCTATACCTCTAGTCATTCAAAAGCCATTCAAGTTTACACCAAAAATATATGCGAGATTTTCAAGACATTTCGTGACTTTTTAAAGATAGGAGATAAGTTATGAATCCAAAACTTATTGATTTTGATTCTCTATCAACATACAATTAATATTAACAAAAAAAATCCTTTCTTCCTTCAGGATGTCGATCTACTGGAAGGAACGATTCCAGAAGATACGATGGAGGTCGAAGTATCTCACTGCCGAGAGCTGCGGATTCAAACAGGAGCATTTACTGGTGGAGCACAGCTGAAACGCGTCCACGTGTCCGGAATTTACACCCTCGTGGCCAACAGACAGGCTTTTCAAAATTTAACTGCTCCCAATCCACTCCTGGAAGTATCAGAATGCAACCGAGTGATTCTCGAAAGCCATGCCTTCAAAAATACTAAGGGCCCCCTCAGCGTTTCGATTTCCAGATGTAGGCATGTTACGATAAAGCCCAATGCGTTTTCCTGGCTGCTTCAAATTACAGTCAGGGAAGTTCCTAATTTGGAACTCTCCAGCAATGCCTTCAAGTTCGAAACTCCCCAGCATGGGCGCCATGGACCAGCGACCAAGGTTGGTTTTAAACTTTAAAGAGCCAGTGTTATTTTTCCTGTTTGAGACATATATTGTGGTCGATTTAGACCTGTGAAGGTCTAAAGCAGTTTCAGCAGGTGCAACGGCCATCGCCCTTTTTGTAACAGGTGCCCTCTTTAAAATGTCGGGGGCGTGACCAACACAACCGGTTTTAATAGCTACCAAACTACCTAGAAACCCAATAACGAATTTATAGTTTCATGTTGAACATACATGACACAGTATTTCCAGATTAGATTAGATTAGATTAGATGATTTATTTGAGATTTATCTTCTTCTCTGCAGATTATGTTCCAAAGTGTGAAAATCCCCGAACTACCCACGGCAGTATTTCCCTCGACAGCGGCAGAGGTCCGCATGGATGATATTTGGACCAAAGTGATTCGCAAGGACGCCTTTTGCTCGATGACAATCCTCAGTGTGATAATCAGTAACGCCTCTATATTCGAAATTGAAACAGGGGCATTTAACGAGCGAACGTTAATTCACAGTCTAGAGTTCGTAGACGTGAGATTAAAGACCATTCGATCTGGAGCCCTCAGGGCTGGAGCCAATAATCTAACCATTCAGTATTCAAGGTTTGTTGATTTGTTTCCAAATTTCATAACACTGACAGTTATTATTTTCTTCAATGAAAAGTATTTTCTAACGTCCCGTCACACTTCTTTCCAGTCTAACCGAGGTGGAGAAAGGTGCCATTGACATGTCCGTAGCCACTGTGACCTTCAACAACAACGACTTCCAGAGCCTGCGCGAAGGAGCCGTTGTCTTTCATCAGTGGAACCGGCTAGCCGTAGACAGCAACATGTTTGCTTATACAGAATCAGATGCGATCATCCTACAAACCGACGCCACTTCAGTCTCGAATTACGAGTTTTCCTTCACCGAAAACCAGATCCTCTCTGCCAATCCAGGATCCTTCTCTTTCATCAAGATCTCCCAAAAGCTGAACGCAGCTAGAATCCACAAGAATTACTTCAAGGAGACCTGCAACTGCAATATGGAGTCCTGGGTGCAGAAAGTGGTCTCGGAGAACGGTTCGGTTGCTTGGCTGATGGACTCGAGTTTCTGTGTGGTGGACAAGGTCCTTCGCAACTGTTTCAACATTCCAGAAGGGAACATGAACATGAAGAACTACACCGCGACCATTTGCTCCAAGGGCTTCCGCATCAACTGCACCAATCCTCTGATAAAGCAGGAACCCAGTCCAAGTCCTCCCAGTGTCGGACCTCACGTTTACCCCAGACACAGAGGATATTTCGATGTCGAGATGAGTGATCCGGATCAGCTGGAGCGGGAAAAGCGGATTATAGTGATCGTGTGTGTCGTAGCGGTGTTCTCTGTGTTGGTAGTGATCCTCACCTCTGGCATCCTCTACATGAGGAGGCGTGGAGTGTGTCCTAAATTGACCTCTAATCCGCTAACAAATTTCGCGAGCTCCTGGTTCTCACCAACCAGTGGGATGACTGCTGCTACCTCGGCGAGATCGATTTCCAGATTAAGTGTCCATGAGTACGCTGGCTTGCAGCCCGAGACTAGGATTCTGGAAATCGAGACCCAGACGGAAATTCCTGAAGAGGGGGAAGCTGAGGGTACTTACGCGTACATGGAAAACAAGGCAACACAAACCCTCCCTGAGGAACTTACTGCGGAGTACTTGAGGGATCTGAAGGACAGGCTGAGTGATCCTGATAACTATGGCCAGGCGAGGGATATGATTGAGCATCTCTATGATCTTGTGAAGGTCGAGGAAAGCTGCAACAACAACAACGATGGTCGTTTCTCGCCGAATCTGGAGGAAGACAACACGTATGATGTCATCAGGCTCAAGGCAAGGAAGATGCAGATGATTCCCAAATCTACAGCGACCATTGGTACAAAGGCACCCTCGCTGGAGAAACTTCTTCCAATTTCGATTCGAGTTAGACCCCAGATAGTGGAATACGCAGAGCCTCATGATCATCGGGTGAACGATCAGAATCATCTTTATGCTGAACTTCCAGGAGATGAGACTGTGCCTAGTACTAGTAGACTCTGTCAACCAGTTCTGGCTACTTTGGCATCTAGGGCGCAACAGCCACTCCCTCCGGATGTGGTGAATGATCATATTATCAACGAGAACTTTAATAATAGGAGGTTCCTCGGTACCAAAGAAGATGAAGAGGAGAGGAGTATCGAAGAGTCGAGAATGGAAGACTCTAGAAGTGAGGGTTTGATAGGTCAGCCAAAGCCGATGAGTTTCTTGAAAGCTTTGGGAGAAAGCATCCTTGGAGCCACAAAGATTAGCAATAAGAGGCCGAACTCTTTGCTCTGTGAGTACGCTGAACCTTCGGATGCGACGGCGCATCTTTATTCAGAACTTCCGGACAATCAGACCTCGACGCCGGCTAGTAAGATGGCCAATAGACCCCTACCCACCAAACCGGATCAGCCCCTGACTGCGAATCTGACAAGGACCTGACCTAAGGACTAACCGTGAGCTGCAGCTTGTCTGTGATATGTGTATCGACTTTTTATCTTCGATTGTAACTGTTTTCTTCATTTTTTGAAGGAATCCTTTGATGAGGGATTTTTTTAATGAGGGATTCTCATTGACTTTACTCAAGTGCCACTATTTCGTGAAAAGGACATTGATGAGACGTTGAGAGAATTATTTAGAGTAATAGAGTGTATGTGTATAAGTATAAGTATAAGTATATGTCTATGTGTGAGTGAGTTGTGATATTTTGCACAATTGCAAAGAATTTCATGAATTTATGAAACTTATGAGAGAAGTTACTCTTGTTTTAATATTGAACTGATACTAAAATGATAAATTACAATGATGACTGACTTTATCGAAAGTGTCCTTCCGATTCAATATTTTGTATTTATAGTCCATGGATGTAATATAATATATGCACATACTTACCTCGGCAAATATTATTAAAGTATTACAACGAATTTTATTAAAATTATCAACGATAACTGCTCTTTTTTTTTATTGACTTTCCATTATCCCTGACACCCCTTCTATTATTTTCTTTGTAAGTATTCTTTTGCTTCGCTTGGACGGTTTTATGTGCATTTCTTTCCAAGTAAGATTCTGTCTCGTATTTCTTTGCAACATATTTTCATGGGATCCGGACGGGGGTGGATCTGGAGGTGGCTCATTTTAGTGTCCTGCACAGCCAAGAGATATTCTTGTTCTCTGTGGCGCATTCGGAGAGACCAAACTATTCTTTGAAGAATGTAAGAGGAGCAAATCAAGTCGACCTAGCCGAGGAGGTCTGGATTGCAGCTGTTGACGTTTCAACGGCCACGCTGTCGCTTTTCAAGACTAAAGTATATACCTAGTTCTACAAGGGAAAATTTTACACTTTGCTTTCAAGTCCAGAGGAAGAACATTCAAAGGAGAGAAAATGTATAACGTTTCGCAACTATGTCACTTGTGATTTAATCTGATAATTCCTGTCTGCTTTTAATTGACTCAATTAAATTAACGATTTTTTGTGTAATTCAAGAATTTTCGAGAATTTAACGAAATTTCATGGAATTTTGAGGAATTTTAAGAGATATAAAAAGACTTTATGATATTTTGAGTAATTTTAAGTAATTTTAAGAAATTTAAAGGGATTTGTCCATATTTTATTGAATTTTGAATGGATCAAATAGATTTTACAAAATTTCAGTGCATTTTCAGAAATTTTAAGAGATATAATGAGACTGAGATTTTGAGTAATTTTAAGAAATTTTAAGGAATTTCATCAGATTTTGAAGGATCTTAAAGAGATATTAATATATTTTATGGGAATTTTACAAGATTTCATGGGATTGTCAGAAATTTTAAGGGATTTCGTGGAATTTCATAGGACTTTAAATAAATTTAAGGGAATTGCCCATATTTTATGGAATTTTAAGTAATTCTAGGCGATTTTAAATGTTTTTATGGAATATTAAGTAATTTTAAAGACTTTGAATGGATCCAATAAAGTTTGCTTTATATATTTTGTAGAATTTAAAGTAATTTGAGAAACTTTTAGACACTTTATGACATTTCATTGAATTTTAAGGTATTTTAAGAGGTTTCATGAGATTTCACGGAATCTTGAAAAATGTTAAGAAATTTAAAAAGGTTTTACGAAATTTATTGAGATTTTGGAAATATTAAGTGATTTCACGGTATTTCGAGGAATTTTATGAAATTTTAAGTAATTTTCACAGATTTTAAAAGATTTGGTGAGATTATATTGGATTTTAAAGAATTTAACGAATTTCATGAAATTTGGAGTAATTTTAAGAAATATCAATTGATTTTTCAAAATTTAAAGGAATTTCGTGACATTTCATGGGATTTTCAATAATTTTAAGGGATTTCACGATATTTTATGGGATATTTAGTAATTTTAAGAACTTTTAAGAAATTCAAGGGATTTTACGATATTTTATTGAATTTTCAAAAATTTTTAAAGATTTAATCTGATTTCATGGGAATTTGAGTAAGTTTAACAAAAATCAAATGAATTTACGAAAATTGAAGCAATTTCACGAAATTTGGAAAGATAATAAAGGCAGTTTAAGGAATATTATGATATTTTGGGAGATTCTAAGTAATTTTAAACAACTTTGAGATATTTTATGAGATATTAAGTAATTTGATGAACATTTATTTCCAGAAATTTTAAAGCATTTGGTGAGATTATATTAGATTTTCAAGGACATTCAAGGATTTTCAAGAATTTAACTAAATTTCATGGAATTTTGATTAAATTTTAAGAGATATAATGAGACTGAGATTTTGAGTAATTTTAAGAAATTTTAAGGAATTTTACCAGATTTTGAAGAATGCTAAAGGGATTTAAGATATTTTACGAGATTTCATGGATTTTAAAGTAAGTTTAAGAGATTTAAAAATATTTCAAGAGATATTCATTTTAAAGACTATTATTTGTAGAAATTTTAGAGGATTCGATGAGATTATATTGGATTTTCAAGAATTTTAAAGAATTTAACGAAATTTCATGGAATTTTCAGTAATTTTAAGTAATTTTCAGATATTTTACGATATTTCATAGGATATTAAGTTGTTTTAATGACTTAAGGGATTTTAAGGAATTTACGACATTTAATTGTGTTTTCAGGAATTTTAAGGGATTTCATGAGATTTCATAGAATTTTAAATAACTTTAAGAGATTTGTCCATATTTTATGGAATTTTCAGGAATTCTATGGGATTTTACAATGTTTTATAGGATATTTAGTAATTTTAAGAAATTTTAAGGAAGTCAAGGGATTTTACGATATTTCATTAAATTTTTTCAGGAATTTATTCTGATTGTCAGAAATTTTGAGGGATTTTACCAGTTATAAGGGTTTTATAGAATCTAAAGAAGTTTAAAGAATCTAAAAATTTAATAATTTAATGATTTAATAAAGAATTTAAAAGAATTTAACGAAATTTCATGGAATGTTGAGTAATTTTAAGAAGTATAATGAAACGTTATGATATTTTCAGTAATTTTAAGTAATTCTAAGGGATTTTACGATGTTTTATGGGATATTAAGTAATTTCAAAGACACTTGAATGCATCCAATAGATTTTACAAAATTTAGTGGATTTTCAGAAATGTTAAGATTTTAATGAGACTTTATGGGACTTTAATTAATTTTAAGTAATTTTAAGAAATATCAAGTGAATTTAACCAAATTTCATGGAATTTTGAGTAATTTAAAGGGATGATATATTGAGTAATTTTAAGTAATTTCAAGGAATTTCATCAAATTTTGAAGAGTAATAAAGGCAGTTATGGAATTTCATAAAACTCATCAAGATTTCTGAAATTAGATAAATTACAAGATTTTATATTTCAAGAAATAAAAATTCTCTATTCTATAACTAGCGAAAAGTTAGAGGTGAAGATTTAAAGTTGAGGATAAAGTAATATAAAGCATTATAATGCTTTCAAAATCTATACATTTTGTGACTATATACATTTTATATAGCCCACAATATAGAATTTTATTTGCTTTTATATGAAGAGGCGAGCCTGCACCTCCAAGTTGCGTTTTTATCTGAAAACTGCGGATGCTGCGTATAGGCTTTCTCGCATTTCATGAACATTGACCGACTATAACGATAGCAACGATAACTAGTTATGAGCGTAAGCTTCCACCATCACGCTGCGATAGATCGGATTATTTATAGTTCCCCATTTCACAGATAAGAATGTAATTTTTTCTCACAAAGTAGTTTATGTCAGTCGTAAAGTGTAAAGTTTGTAAGAAAAGAGTAATAACGAGACACAAAGTCACGAACATTTTGATACGATAAATCTTCTTATAAAGTTTAATAACGGATAATTCAATTATTCTATTGTACCTCTCGATCATTTAGAACTGTGTATTTGAATTCTATTATATACGAGGATTTTAGATTGGTGATCGGCCGCAACATTATTATTATATTATAATATGCCAATAATTCGACTACTTCCCCATTTAATTTTCAGATAATTCAGTCGGAAATGTGGTTGCGAAATCGGATTTTGCAAATTGTAAAATGCTTTAATGTCCGTTAATTCATTATGATTGGAGAGCATTCAAATTCATACAATCTAAATCAGAGATTTAATTATCTTACTAATAAGTACAAAAGTAGTCATATCGAGATGCTTTTTTAATTTTGAAGTAGTTCGATTATTAATTATTATTATTATTATTAATATTATTATTATTGTTATTATTAATAATATCTAGGGAGAGAGACGATATCTGCAAAGTTGATATAAAAAACTATTATTTAAATTATAATATTTTTTAAAAACATGTTGTTTTCTAGAATGCGGATAAACGGCGGAGCGGAAACGGAAGTGGATGACATTACACTTAAATAGCCAATCATTTCATCACATCGCAACGTTACGTGAGACGTGCAGCTCGTACGGTTTTTTTTAAGAGGCTCTGTTTTTGTGGTTCCCTGACCCAATCTTCAAAACAACTTGTCAATGAGGGCGATGAAGAAAAATTGATCAATTAACTGACATCTACCAATCAATGGTTGTCAAAAGCCCAATTTAGAAATGCAGTAAGCTTCTGGTCAAGCTTGTAATGAATAATGAGATAAATTCAGTTCGCAACGTTGTTGCAGCGATGACAATTTTTTTTACGGTTAACAATAAAAGCGTTTGATGGCAGAAACGTTAAAAAAAGAGTTTTATCCCTTTAAACTAAGTGGAAGACTCACTTCATCTTCTAAGTGTAAAAAGAGTCAATAAAAATCAAGGAAATTACATTATCATGGAGACATAAAAATTTTATTGAATTTGAAAACAGTTTTTAAATTATTTTCGTTTTTAAAAAGTTTATTGAGGCAGAGAATACGAATTTTGGAAATTGACTGAAATTTTAGGAATAATGAAGAATTTTATAGAATTTAAAGAAATTTAAAGAATCTAAAAAATGTAATAAAGAGTTTGAATTGGATTTTCAGGTGGTTGAAAGTATTTAACGAGATTTCATGGGATTTTAAATAATTTTAAAGGATTTAAAGATATTTTGTGGAATTTTTAGGAATTTGAGAAACTTTAAAGCTGTTTCAAGGATTTTCACGAGGTTTCATTGGATTTTCGGATATTTTAAGGGATATTAAATAGTTTTAAGGGATTTAAGGGATTTTACGAAATTACATTGGATTTTTAGTAATTTTAAGAGATCTTGGGATTTTGAGAAATATTTAAAGATTTATGAGACTATTTATGAGATTTTATGAAATTCTGAGTAATTTTAAGAAATTTTAAGGAATTTCACCAGATTTTGAAAGATTTTAAAGACATATCAAGATATTTTATGGGAATTTTACAAGTTTATGGAATTTAAAAGGGTTTTATGAAATCTATTGAGATTTTAGAAATATTAAGGGATTTTGGCAGATATTGGGGTTTTATAGAATCTAAAGAAATTTAAAGAATCTAAAAAATGTAATAAAGAGTTTTCATAGGATTTTCAGATAATTTGAAAGTATTTAACGAGATTTTATGGGATTTTAAATAATTTTAAAGCATTTAACGATATTTTTTGTAATTCAAGAATTTTAAAGAATTCAACGAAATTTCATGGAATTTTGAGGAATTTTAAGAGAAATAATGAGACTTTATGATATTTTGAGTAATTTTACGAAATTTATCGGATTTGTCCCTATTTTACAAAATTTCAGTAGATTTTCAGAAATGTTAAGAGATTTAATGAGACTTTATAGGATTTTTAGTAATTTTAAGAAATTTGAAAGAATTTCACCAGATTTTGAAGGATCTTAAAGAGATATATTTTATGGGAATTTTACAAGATTTCATGGGATTGTCAGGAATTTTAAGGAATTTCATGGAATTTCATAGGATTTGAAAAAACTTTAAGGGATATTCCCATATTCTAAGGAATTTTAAGTTATTCTAAGGGATTTCACAATGTTTTATGGGATATTAAGTAGTTTTAAAGACTTTGAATGGATCTAAAAGATTTTACAAAATTTCAGTGGATTTTCAGAAATTTAAAGACATTCAATGAAAATTTTATGGAACTTTAATTAATTTTAAGTTATTTTAAGAAATATCAAGTGAATTTAACGAAATTTCATAGAATTTTGAGTAATTTTAAGAGATATAATGAGACTTTATGACATTTTGAGTAATTTTAAGGAATTTTACTGGATTTTTCCATATTTTATGGAATTTGAAGTAATTTTAAGGAATATCAAGTGAATTTAACGAAATTTTATGGAATTTTGAGTACTTTTAGGGGATATAATATTATAATGAGATATTATGATATATTAAGTAAATTTAAGTAATTTCAAGGAATTTTATCAAATTTTGAAGGATAATAAAGGCATTTTAAGGAAATTTACAAAAACTCATAAAGATTTCTGAAATAAGATAAACAATATTTTATATCTCAAGAATTAAAAATTCTAAATTTGCTTTTTCTACTAGCAAAAGGTGTACAAAATACGAGAAATTAATAATTGACAATAATAATCAATAATAATTGCTTTTAACAAAAAAACTTTTTTGAAATCCCTCAAAATCATTAGAAATTTCATCAAATTCCATGAAATCCTTAAAAATGTATAATATTTTAAAAACTAGAAAATTCTCTTGAATACTCTTAACATTTTTACAAAAACTATCGAAATACTTGTAAATTCTACCAAATCTTTTTAAAAATCACAAAAATCCTCTGAAATTAGATATAAATCACAAGATTTTATATTTCAAGAATTAAAAGTTCCCAATTATCTTTTCTACCATCAAAATGTGTGCAAAAACAAGATACTAATAATTAATAATCATAATTAATAATAATTGCTAGTCGATAACAAATTTTCGCTGATATTAGGAACATTATAGTTGGGAACTGCATTTATCTGAATAATTATTTATTTTATTAACGAATCTGAATGATTACCTTGATAATAATTATTATTATCTCTAAATGTATATAATTATAATACAAACAAGAATTTGTAAATGTCATCGAAAATTTGTTGCACTGAATTACAGAGAACTTGAGAGTGATTCATCCATTGATAAATTTCTTTATTATATAAGCATTTCTATCACCTTAAGAAACTTTTTATTTTTTCAGTCTAAAAAATATTGCTGGCAGCAATATTATTGCTGCCATATTGTGAAAGCATCAGTTTATAGAAGGACCTCGAGGTCGATATTTTTTCTTGGCCAAAGTGGATATAATACAGTGTATATATACAGGGTGACCCGTTTTTAATACACACCGTCTGTTTCTTACGACCTACAGCTAGAAGTCACGTCTCGACTCGTCTCGGCATATTACACACCGACTGAGTCTAATGGACCTTTAAACCGAACACACCATTTTTTTTTCTCTGTGCCTGACTTTGCAGTTACATACCTTCACGTATTTAATTAATTTATTTATTTCTCGGCAAATAATAACTAATTCTGTAGATAATTAAAAATTTCGATTTCATTTTGACTGACAATGAAATAAATCGACAAGGAAATTATGTAACTGTAATAAGAAAAGGAATTTTATTGTTCCTTTATATTAGAGAGTATCGGTCAATTTATTTATTTATTTTGCGAGATTTCATGGATTTTCAAGAATTTTAAAGAATGTAACGAAATTTCATGGAATTTTAAATCAATTCATGCAATTTTAAGAAATTTTAGAGAATTTTTAAGGATATTAAATATTTTTAAATTATGAGGATTTTTTAGATTTTAAAGAATTTTAAAAAGATTTCGACGAATTTAAGCGATTTTTAAGGTTTTTGTGAAATTTTGAGGAATTTAAAACGGGTTGAAGGAGTTTCAAGGAATTTCAAGGAATTAAAAATTTAAATATTTGTATTTAAAAAGATTTCTCAAAATTGCGAGGGATTTTATGTAATTTTTCGATATTTCTAATAATTTTAAAGGATTTCATGGTATTTGATAAGATATCTAATAATTTTAAGGGATTTTTAATGTGAAGGAATTTCAAGAGGTTGTTAGAAATTTTTAGAGTATTTAATTAATTGATTTATTTCTCGGCAAATAATAACTAATACTGTAGATAATTAAAAATTTCGATTTTATTTTGACTGACAATGAAATAAATCAATTAGAAAATTATGTAACTCTGTAATAAGAAAAGGAATTTTATCGTTCCTTTTTATTAGAGAGTATCGGTCAATTTATTTATTTATTTATTTTGCAAGATTTCATGGATTTTAAAGTAAGTTTAACGGATTTTAAGATATTTTAAGAGACATTAATTTTAAAGACTTTTATTTTTAGAAATTCTGAAGGATTTGATAAGATTATATTGGATTTTCAAGAATTTTAAAGAATTTAACGGAATTTCATGGAATTTTGAGTAATTTTCAGAGAAATAATGAGCCTTCATGGAATTTTCAGTAATTTTAAGTAATTTTCAGATATTTTACGATATTTCGTAGGATATTAAGTTGTTTTAATGACTTAAGGGATTTCAAGGCATTTACGATATTTAATTGGCTTTTCAGAAATTTTAAGGGATTTCATGAGATTACATAGGATTTTAAAGAATTCAAGGGATTTTACGATATTCCTTTGAATTTTCAGGAATTTATTCTGATTTTCAGATGTTTTGAGGGATTTTACCAGTTATAAGGGTTTTATAGAATGTAAAGAAGTTTAAGAATCTAAAAATTTAATAATTTAATAATTTAATAAAGAATTTAAAAGAATTTAACGAAATTTCATGGAATGTTGAGTAATTTTAAGAAATATGATGAAACGTTATGATATTTTCAGTAATTTTAAGTAATTCTAAGGAATTTGACCGGATTTGTACATATTTTATAAAATTATAAGTAATTTTAAGGGATTTTACGATGTTTTATGGGATATTAAGTAATTTCAAAGACACTTGAATGCATCCAATAGATTTTACAAAATTTAGTGGATTTTCAGAAATGTTAAGATTTTAATGAGACTTTATGGGACTTTAATTAATTTTAAGTAATTTTACGAGATGATATATTGAGTAATTTTAAGTAATTTCAAGGAATTTCATCAAATTTTGAAGAGTAATAAAGGCATTCACGTATTTAATTTATTTATTTATTTCTCGGCAAATAATAACTAATTCTGTAGATAATTAAAAATTTCGATTTCATTTTGACTGACAATGAAATAAATCGACAAGAAAATTATGTAACTGTAATAAGAAAAGGAATTTTATTGTTCCTTTTTATTAGAGAGTATCGGTCAATTTATTTATTTATTTATTTATTTATTAGGGTGAGAAAATTCTGAAAGTAAGGCACGAAAATTTAATTTTTTTGTTTAGAGCCCTCGGTTTCATTATAATAACTCAATAATAAAAACTATAAAGTGAAAAATGACCGACAATCGACAGCGGCTCGTTAGGCTCGATCATTGTCGTCTCTTGTCTGCAAGCAAGCAACGTCTGTGACGAAAATTTTGCACTTGACGTGTCGAATGCCGGAGTAAAACAAAAACGTTGTAAGTGATGAAGAGGATGTCGTCATAAATGACGAGCAAGTCGAGACAGGTTGCAGTTGTTCTGCCGACTTTTTGGTCCTTTGCGATATTTTCTTTAAATATATTTTAAATATATTTTTCTATATTTTCTAACTAAAGTAACTTTAATAATTATCATTTCCTATACACTGAGAAAAAAATATTTAGAAATCAATAGATATACTTTTGAATCAATAAATCTTTTCCAAAAGTAGATATTTTATTGATTCAAATTTATATACTTTAAAATGTATAATATCACTATTTTAGGGAAATGATTAATTATTGTTTCATTAAAAATTCATTTGCATCAATCAAATATCTGCTTTTGGAAGAGATTTATTGATTCAAAAGTATATTTATTGATTTCCGAGTATTTTTTTCTCATTATCATTTACTGTAGTAAATTATAATTAGTAAATGATAATTATTAACACATTTTCAGACACCGAAGGTAATATTTTAGCTCATCAGAATAATTGCAAGGATTGCGAGTGAAAAGTGCATAATTAAAAAATATTGATTTTTCTTACTTACGAGTTGTTATTGTTAACGAGTGGATGTAAAATAAACTCACCTGGAACAAAAAAAAAACACATATGTTAGCTTGATAAGTCAGATTATTTTAGGTGTGTTTATACTATTTATGTTAATAAATTTTAAGTGAAAAATTCCGTTTGAAGATATTTTCTATAGGAGACTGTAAAAAGACTTGTTTTTGTTTTTTAATTTTTCAGTTTTTTTACATTCTCATCAGAGAAGATATTAGATTTTTTTTTACAGTTGGACCGATTTATTATACTGCTACGAGTTATAAATCGAGAGGGAATCGATTTGCAATCAAGAGAAGCCGCTCTTGTAGAATACTGTTGTGTATTTTAGACCTTATCCCATAATTCCCATAGACTGCTTTGATTGTTTTATCGTAAGAAGCTTTACGCGTACAATATACAAGCTTCTTCTGCAAAAACTAGTAGAACCAGATGCTTGCAGAGTAAACTGAACTCGCAATCAATCGAACCACTTTTCTTGTAATGAAATCAATCCCACAATTACGACAGTACATGTGCTTGCACTGAAATTGGGAATTCAACACGAGTGGCTGATCTTAATTAATTTCAGAAATACATGTAAGACAATAATTTCAATTTTAAAAAAGTGGTGTCACGCAATTTCTCGAAAATCTCGCATACATTTTTTTATTGGCTTTTGAATAACTTGAAGTTCACGAAATGATAATAATAATAATAATAATTTCAGGAAATTTTCAGAAAATTCCTACAAAGCTCTTGAAAATACTTAAGGCCATGTAAGACTTACCCGATCCCTACCTTACCGACATTTTTTTGTCTGCAACCCTACGTCTACATTTATTGAGATATCAAATTGAAAATTTCTAAAATTAAAGAAAATATGCTAAGGTGTGTTTATCTGGTCTTAAATTTTTGTACAAATAAAAAAATAATTTTTCAAAAAAATTTTTCTTTACAAATATCAATATTTAAGACCAGATAAACGTACCTTAGTGCGTTAGCTTCAATTTTAGAAATTTTCAATTTCATATCTCAATAAATGTAGACGTAGCGTTGCAGAGAACAAAACGTCGGTAAAGTAGGGATCGGGTAAGTCTTAAATGGCCTTAAAAGTTCACAAAAACCTTCAAAATCATGAATCTCTTGGTCTGCATGTTTAAATTCGTGAAAATTTTTAAAAATTCCTGTAGAAACCTCTTGAAGTTTCGTAAATTCTACAAAATATTTTTAAAAAATCATAAAAATCCTCTGAAATCCCTCAATAAAATTCCCTGACAAGTTTTAATTTCCTTTAAATCCCATAAAATATTTTCAGTCAGAGAAACCTCTTGAAATCTTTTAAAATTATTAGAATTCTCTATATATAAAATCACAAAATCCCTCGCAATTCTTAGAAATCTTTTAAAATGTCTTAAAATTCTTTGGAATTTCAGGATAATACATTTAAAATCCCTTAAAACCCCATAAAACTCTTACAAACCCTTTGAAATTCCTTAAAATTTCACGAAAACCTTAGAAATCGCTGAAATTCTTTGAAATCTTTTTAAAAAATCATAAAAATCCTCTGAAATTTTTGAATAAAATTTTCAAAATCATGAAATCCACTTTAAATTCATGAAAACCTCTAAAAATTCCTAGAATCGTCTTGAAAGTCCTTAACATTTAAAATCCGTGTAAATCATTAGAAATATCGCCAAATTCCATGAAATCCTTCACAATTCTTAGAAATATTTTAAAATATCTAAAAATTCTTTGGAATTCTAAGATAACATTTAAAATTTCTTAAAATCTCATAACACTCTTACAGACCTTTTTAAATTCCTTAAAACACGAAAACCTTAGAAATCGCTGAAATTCCTTGAAATCTTTATAAAAAGTTATAAAAACCCTCTCAAATCACTCAATAAAATTCCCTAACAAGTTTTAAATATCTTAAAATTCGACAAAAATTTTAAAAATCATAACTCTTTTGAAATCCACGTTTAAATTTGTGAAAATCTCTAAAAATTCCTAGAAACGTCTTGAAATTCCTTAACATTTAGAATCCTTGTAAATCATTAGAAATCTCGCCAAATTCCATAAAATCCTTATAACAATTCTGAAAAATTTTTTTAAATTTTTAAAAAATCTATTGAAATCTTTTAAAATTATTAGGAATCTCATAAAAATCCATCAAATCCATAAAAATTCGACAATATCTTTTAAAGGTCGACTCATTTCTTGAAAGACCTTAAAAAATGTGCCTTTGAAATCCTTTGAAATTCTATTAAATCTTTTTAAAATCGTAAAAATCTTCTGAAATCCCCCCATAAAATTCCCTGACAAACTTTAAAAAATTCTTGAAATTTTATGGTTGTATCAACATTTAAAATTCGTTAAAACTGTAAGAAATATGATCAAATTCCATGAAATCACTTAAAATTATTAGAAATCCCATAAAATCCCTCGCAATTCTTAGAAATCTTTTAAAATATCTTAAAATTCCTTGGAATTCCAGGATAACATTTAAAATTCCTCAATAACCGCATAAAACTCTTACAAATCTCTTGAAATTCCTTAAAATGTAATGAAAACCTTAGAAATGAAATTCTGAAATTCTTCAAAATCTTTCAATTCTTAAAAACCTCTTAAAACTTTTCTCCAAAATTCAAAAGGGATTCATTTAGAATCGCTTTTAAAATTGTTAAGAATTCTTAAAAGTCTCTTAAAATTGCATAAATTCCTTTAAAATTTCACAAAATATCGTAAAATTCCTTAAAATTCTACGAAAGTTTTTTAAATTCCTACTCTTTTAAATTTCGTAAGAATCACTTAAAAATCGTCAAATTCCCTTAAAATGTCTATAGAAACCTCTTAAAATTCCTTTCTAAAAAAGTAGTTTCTCTCTAAAAATTTCTCAAAAATCATACATTGTAGTTTCAAATCTGATTGGCTTTGGAACCACTTCAAGTTCTAAAAAGAAAAACAAAATAATCTGTGTTCATCTGCTATTGTAGTATATGATTAAATTATTTTATTATTTATTCCTAAATTATTTTATACACCAGTTTTAAAAATATAATTTCGAAAGAAAGCTTAAAAGCGAGCTTATAAAACCTATAAACGATATATACGTTAGTTTTTGAGTTCTGTTCTGAATCAGAGGAATAAACTGAGAGAGAATGCAAAGAAGGGGAGGAATTTGTTTGAATGGTTGAAGCTTGGAAAGTATAATAAAAGGTTGGAGGGTAAGGCATCAGTCTAAGTACATGAGAATAATGTAGATTGTAGTTAGTTGAGTGGATATATATATATATATATATATATATATATATTGAAGCCTATTAACTATTGTTAAATTAACTGAAATACATATAGTAAGTATATATATATATATATAGAAATATTATATAATAATATAAGGTACGATGTCAGAATATCTGCTCAATAACTCTCCCCTCCTCAATGACCTCACCCGTAATTCAAGCTGCCACCTAATAAATCCGAAAATAAATCTCAATGACAGCAATCAATAACGAACAAAGAATCAATGACCCAGAGAGTGCAACGATTGCAGGTCATTTAAATCCTAGACGGCATGTCCGCGGTCGAGGACGAATTAGCCAAAGCTATCATGAGTTTTCAGACCGACTCAGACTCAGATCTCAGTACCAATGGTTTGTCACTTCCTCTCCATTGAGATTTAAATATATCTCACAGGTATTAATAGCCTCTAAACCGCGGCGCTCTAAACGTAGAGTAGACTTCATAAAGTATATTACTACAGACATAGAATCATAAGTCTGCTGTGCACCAGGCCAGAATGAAGGCCTTCTTTTCACGGAAGGCGATTCGAATCCGAACAAAGATCATGGCGCCAAAGAAAACCAATGCTGGAAACTAGAATTATTAGGGTGGATGCAGAAGAAGAAACTGAACTTGCAGATCTGAAACTGATCCAGGCTTTCGAGACACTCTGATTTTTATTAATTAAAACAATTTATTTTTGACTATCTCTTAATTTTAATTTTAATTTTTTAGTTGTTTTTTATTGGGTTGAAGTTTTAGAGCAATTCTAAGGGATCTTACAAGATTTCATGGAATTTTGAGTAATTTTAAAGACTTTGAATGGATCAAATAGATTTTACAAAATTTCAGTGTATTTTCAGAAATTTTAAGAGATTTAATGAGAATTTATGGAACTTTAATTAATTTTAAGTTATTTTAAGAAATATCAAGTGAATTTAACGAAATTTCATGAAATTTTGAGTAATTTTAAGTAATTTCAAAGAATTTCACCAGATTTGTCCATTTTTTATGGAATTTTAATAATTCTAAGGGATTTTACGATGTTGTTACGCAGTTGTTTCTTATTGGGTTGAAGTTTTAGACGTCTAGTCTGACTATTTTTTATTTTTATATTCAGTGGAATAAAAATATATTTTTTTGAAACCCAAAACCGACAATTTTTATTTATTTACTGACGTTTATTTATTTTACTTATTTACCCAGCGTTGTTCGGGACTTTAAGAGATTTTTTTAAATTTCAAGGAATTTTAAAGGATTGCAAAAGATTTAAGTAATTTTGAAGACTTTTTCAGGATTTCAAGAATTTCTTTTCTGAATCGGGATTTCCAGAAATATTTAAGGATGTTGTGAAATTTCGTGTCGTTTATAGGAAATTAAAAAACTTCAAGAAATTTGAAGGGACTATCAAATTTTATTTAAGAGCTTTCAAGGGATTTTACAAGATTCCAAGATATTTCAAGAGATTTTAATGAACTCCATGAAATTTTGTAATATTTCAAACGATTTTAAGAAATTTACAGAAAATGAAAAAAATTGAAAATAACTTTAAAATATTTTATGGGATTTCATTTGATTTCGTCTATATTAGAATTAATTCCTTAAAATTTCTCAAAGTCACCTAAAATCTGATTAAATCCCTTAAAATGTCTTGAAATCTTGTGAAAACACTTGAATTCAAAAAAAAAAAAATTATAAAATTAAAATAAGTAATTAAAATTATTTTGAATTCTTTTGAAAATTCTTTGAAGTCGCTTAAAATTTCTTGAAATCCCTTAAAATTCTTTGAAGTCTTTAATAAGACTTTATGGAACTTTGAGTAATTTAAAGTAATTTTAAGAAATATTACTTAAATTTACGAAATGTAAAGGAATTTCACCAAATTTTGAAGGATAATTAAGTCACTTTAAAGAATTTTATAAAACTAACGTAGATATCTGAAATTAGATAAATTACAAGATTTTGTATTCCAAGAATGAAAAATTATCAATTATTTTTTCAACTAGCAAAAGGTGTGCAAAAACAAGAAACTAATCGCGCATCTTTAAAATGTCAAAATTACTTAAAATTTTAAGAAGCTTCTTAAAATCATTTGGAATTCTACGAAAAACTTTAAAGCCCTTATAATTCGTAAAAATACGTAAAAATCTGTTAACATTTTTGAAAACATTTCAAAATTCCCTAAAATTCCACAAAGTCTTTAAAAACCATAAAAATTTCATGAACTTTTTTTAAATTCCATAAAATACGTAAAGATTTCTTAAAACTCTTGAAAGCCTGCTGAAAATCCCTTAAAATGTTTCAAAATCTCTGCAATTTATTGGAAACCTATTGAAATAAATCCCTTAAAATTCGTAGAAACGTCTTTAAATATCTATAAAAGTCCACTACAATATTTAAAATTCCATATGAAATCCTCCACACTTATTTTACAAAATCTTTTACAAATCATACAAATCTCGTAAAATTTTTTTAAATTCCCTAAAATGCATTAAAATCTTAAAAAAAATCTCTTGAAAGACAAAATCTTCTAAAAATCAAAAATGACTTGAAATTCTATCAGGACTACAAAAATTCCTTAAAACCATTTTTAAAATGTCAAAATTACTTACAATTTTTACAAGCTTTTTAAAATCATTTACAATTCCATGAAAAACTTTAAAACCCCTTAAAATACGTAAAAATACGTAAAAATCTTGTCAAATTTTTGAAAAATTTTCAAAATCCCCTAAAATTTCTCAAAATCTTTAAAAACACATAAAAATCTCATGAATTCTTTTGACATTCCATAAGGACTATTAAAATTCTATAAAATAATTTTGAAAAAATCAAAATTACTTACAATTTTTGCAAGTTCCTTAAAATCTTTTAGAAATTTTGAAAATTCTTTGAAGTCGCTTAAAATTTCTTGAAATCCCTTAAAATTCTTTGAAGTTCCTTAGAATTAAATGAAATTCTGTTAAATATCTTGGAATTCCTTTGTGAATGTAAAAAATAAACAAATAAAAAAACTTCGTCAGATTAGACGTCTGAAACTTCAATCTAATTTGTTTCTTGAAGTTTGGTGAAAACCTAAGTCACAGCAGAGTCGATAAATCATAAAGAGATGTCAGCGTGGAAATATTTCAAATGTCTGAAATATTTCGTTCTATTTCTTTCTTCCTTGGATTCGGCTATTATATCTTGTCACAAATTCATACAGACAGTATATATATTATATAGTATAGATAGACACTAGATATCGGAACTAGGAGGTTGAGTATCTCGTTTCGAAGCTTCGATCAAGTTACATTCGACCTTTCCTTCGAGACTCACATAACGCCCCTAGACAATCCAGAAGCTAGAACATCTTCTTGAAAAGTCTACCATGAAAATTACACTCTGTTCTTCTCTCCTTATCCATTACAGTATGATTGTTATTCTGAAATTCTCGAAAGAAATTTGAAAACACTGAATACATGAATTTTGAATTAAAAATTAAAATGAAGGAATGAATTAGATTTGATATATGTATTTTGGAAAGAGAGGCAGATAAAAAATAATTCTACTCTTTATATGCAACTGGAACGAACAAAATCGTTGAGATCTCGAGTAATTTGCCTATGTTAAATAAACAATGCTCTAACCACTATTTATTTTGTCAGTTTTATATATTTGCGCTGGGTAACGTTTTAGTAATCCGCTTCCCAATTCTCCCGGTCGTTTCATGTATTTTCACTATTTAGCAACACCTGCTGACCAGCCTGTTAGTTTTTCTTTCCCTGGTTGTTCACATTAATAGGTGAATTTAAAAAAATGGTGAATTTCAATTTCAATTGGGAACTGATGGGATATCAGTCAATTTAGAACGTAAACTGTTATTGTAATGCTTGATAATATTTTAAGAAAGTGATTTTAATGATATATCGAATACATTGTTGTAGAAAATCTGATTGGTTTAGAAAGTGAGTGGATTGTGTGAATGGATAGAATTTGAAAATAATTTTTAGATTACTTTCGTTTTCAAAAAGATTATTAAGACAGAGACTAGGATTTTTAGAAAATTTATTGAAATTTTAGGAATAATGAAGGATTTCACGGTATTTTAAGGAATTTTATGAAATTTAGTCTTATTTTCAGAAATTTTACGGGAGTTTACCAGTTATTTATAGAATAAAAAGGGGTTTTATAGTATATAAAGAATTTTAAAGAATCTAAAAATCTAATAAAGAGTTTGAATTTGATTTTCAGGTAATTGAAAGTATTTAACAAGATTTCATGGGATTTTAAATAATTTTAAAGGATTTAACGATATTTTGTGTAATTTTAAGTAATTTTAGAAACTTTAAAGGTGTTTCAAGGATTTTCACGAAGTTTCATGGGCTTTTTAGATATTTTAAGGGATATTAAGTAGTTTCAAGGACTTTTAAGAGATTCAAGGGATTTTACAAAATTTTCTTGGATTTTTAACAATTTCAAGAGATCCTGGGATTTTGAAAAAACTTAAAAAATTTAACGATAGATATTTTGTGGAATTTTAAGTGATTTTTAAAAACTTTTAAGGTATTTGAAGGGATTCCACAAAATTTCATTGGATTTTTAGATATTTTGAGAATTTTAGTGGAATTTGATGAGACTTTGGATAATTTTAAGGAATTTAAAAGGATTTTACAAATTTATTGAGATTCCTAAAGTTAGACGAGGAATTACAAATTTTTACATTTCAAAAATGAAAATCTCTGAATTATTTTGCATACCTTTGAAATCCAATAATTTTTTCAATCCCAAATTTTTTTGGGGAAAATTATGCGATTTTGAAGATTATAAAGTAATTTTAAGGAATTTGACTTTATATTTTGTGGAATTTTAAGTAATTTGAGAAACTTTTACGAGATTTTAAGGCATTTTACGAAATTTTGTTGTATGTTAAGGTATTTTAAGAGATTTAATGATATTTCACATGGAATCTTGAATAATAAGGAATTTAAAAGGGTTTTATGAAATGTATTGAGATTTTAGAAATATTAAGTTATTTCACAGGATTTTAAGTAATTTTATGGGATTTGATGATATTTTGGGAGATTGTAAGTAATTTTAATCAACTTTAAGATATTTTATGAAAAAATAAGTAATTTGAAGAACATTTATTTCCAGAAATTTTTAAAGATTTGGTGAGACTTTATGGGATTTCATGGAATTTTAAATACTTGTAAGATATTTTACGCGATTAAATTAACTTATTTTGAAGTCTTTCAAGGGATTTTACGTGATTTCATTGCTTTTGTCAGGAATTTAAGAGATTTCGTGACATTTCAAAGCTTTTTAAAAAATTTTAAGGGCTTTTACGATATTTTATGGGATACTTAGTAATTTTAAGGACTTTTAAGAAATTCTAAGGGATTCAACGAGATTTCATGGAATTTTGAGTAATTTAAAAAGATTTAGTGAGACTTTATGATATTTTCAATAATTTTAAGTAATTTTAATAAATTTCACCGGATTTGTCCATATTTTATGGAATTTTAAGCAATTCTAAGGGATCTTACGAGATTTCATGGAATTTTGAGTAATATTAAGTAATTCTAAGGGATTTTACAAGATTTCATGGAATTTTGAGTAATTTTAAAGACTTTGAATGGATCAAATGAATTTTCCAAAATTTCAGTTGATTTTCAGAAATTTTAAGAGATTTAATTAGACTTTATGGAACTTTAATTAATGTTAAATTATTTTTAGAAATATTAAGTGAATTTAACAAAATTTCATGGAATTTTGAGTAATTTTAAGTAATTTCAAAGAATTTCACCAGATTTGTCCATTTTTCTGGAATTTTAATAATTCTAAGGGATTTTACGATCTTTTATGGGGACTCTAAGTAATTTTAAGTAACTTTAAGGAAGATCAAGTGAATTTAACGAAACTTCATGGAATTTTGAGTAATTTTAAGAGATATAATGAGACCTAATGATATTTTTAGTAATTTTAAGGAATTTTAAGAAATTTCACCAGATTTGTCCGTATTTTATGGAATTTTAATAATTCTAAGAGATTTTACGATGTTTTATGGGGCTTTAAGTAATTTTAAGTAATTTTAAGAAATATCAAGAGAATGTAACAAAATTTCATGCAACTTTGGGTAATTTTAAGAAATATAATAAGACTTTATGATATTTTGATGAATTTTAAGTAATTTTCAGGAATTTCACCCGATTTTTTCATATTTTATGAAATTTTAAGTAATTCTAAGGGATTTTACGATTGTTTTATGAAATATTAAGCAATTGTAAACACTTTGAATGGACCCAATAGATTATACAAAATGTCAGTGGATTTTCAGTAATTTAAACCGTTTTAATAAGACTTTATGGGACTTTTTGAGTAATTTAAAGTAATGTTAAGAAATATTACTTAAATTTACGAAATGTAAAAGAATTTCACCAAATTTTGAAAGATAATTAAGTCACTTTAAAGAATTTTATAAAACTAACGAAGATATCTGAAATTACATAAATTACAAGATTTCACATTTCAAGAATGAAAATTTCTCAATTATTTTTTCAACTAGCAAAAGGTGTGCAAAAACGAGAAACTAATCGCGCATGTTTAAAATGTCAAAATTACTTAAAATTTTCAGAAGCTTCTTAAAATCATTTGGAATTCTACGAAAAACTTTAAAGCCCCTTATAATTCGTAAAAATACGTAAAAATCTGTTAAAATTTTTGAAAACATTTCAATTTTCCCTAAAATTCCACAAAGTCTTTAAAAACCAT